>BCGM01000001.1:680647-932265 GCA_001599275.1 Wickerhamiella domercqiae
GAAGCGAAGGCAAAGGCTGAAGCAGAAGCGAAGGCAAAGGCTGAAGCTGAAGCACAGGCTGCGGCCAAAGCTAAGGAAAAGGCTGAATCTAGGGCTAAGGCTGAGGCTGAAGCCAAGGCAAAGGCTAAAGAAAAGGCTGAAGCTGAAGAAAGGACTAAGGCTGAAGCTGAAGCTAAAGAAAGGGCTGAAGCTGAAGCTAAAGAAAGGGCTGAAGCTGAAGCGAAGGCAAAGGCTGAAACTGAAGTAGAAGCAGCTGAGAGAGCTGGAGGCGCAGCTGTAAAAAGCTCTGGGGAGCGCGTAAATTCTGGCCAAGGCGTCGAAATACTGGACTCAATGAGAGGCATTGATGAAGGTGCAGCACCATCGTTGGAGAGCGCTTGCATCTCTGAATCTAACTGTACGCTCTCTTTGGACCATGAGCCATGCATTGACTCGGAAAAAGATAAAAGCAAAAACCAAGTTGACGTACCCTTAACCGAGGCAAACCAACCGAAACCCAAATCAAAAGCGAAGGCAAAGAAGAAGAAAAATAAAAGGAAACATTAGTCTGTAATTCGCTATTCATGTAATATAATCAAGTTTTCGCACGTTTCACACCATGCTTTTGTATAACTCTATCGCTACCGCGCTTGTGTGACACCGTACGATCATCCTTAGTTTTCTTGTAGGCCCAATTTTGCTTACCAGCCTCGGCTAGCTTTTTCTGATGGTTTGTCTTTGGCTTTTGAGCCTTTCCTCGCCTGCTTTGAGCCTTCTCCTGCTCACTTTCGAACCAAGTCCGTTTAGGCCGCGCTGCAATCTCGTCTTTATGCTTGGCAATGTTTTGGGCGCGAGTGATCTCGCGTTCAGCGGCATCGATCTCCTTCGCAGTCTTCTCTTCTTCGAAAACTTCGTCAATCGTAGACTTGAGCACGTCGATCTCAGTCACCACGCTTGATATATCATCCCAATCAACACTTCGTCCAAGAATCTTTTGCTTCTGCGTGGTAGCTGCGGCCTGTGCAGCGGTAACTGCAGCCTTGACAACCTGGCGCTCAGAGGTAGACTCTCCGACCAACGAAATGGCTGTACCAGTACGACCCGCACGCGCCGTACGCCCGACGCGATGGAGATATACATCATAGGTTGACGGAAGTTCGTAGTTGAGTACAATTCCAATTTTAGGAATATCGAGACCGCGCGCTGCAAGATCTGTGCATATCAGAATTGGGACATCCATGCTTCGGAATGCGGTGATGCTATTCAGACGCTGCTCTTGAGTGAGGGACCCATGAAGCTCTCCCACCTTTATGCCCAGAAGACCAGCGACCACGCGAATATAGTGTGCGGTGGCTTTGCGAGTCACGAAAACAATGACGCGCTGAGCGTTCCCTAGTTTTCTGAGAAGTGAAACAAGAATCGCGGGGCGAGATTGCTCGTATTGCTTGCGAATACGAACGAACTCTTGGATTAGCCCTTGCGCAGCCTGCCGCGGCGGATCGATCATTATTCTTGCAGGTTTGTGAAGCGACAGCCGGACGAGGTCTTTAATCGAGCTGTTCATTGTTGCTGAAAATAGCAGGGTCTGGCGTTTTGAAGGAATCAGTGTCAATATCTCAGTAAGTTCAGCCTCAAATCCCTCTTCGAGCATGCGGTCAGCCTCATCTACCACAAGAATTTCAACCGTGTCTACCGAGAAACTGGGTGAGTTTCGCACGTGATCGATAAAACGGCCAGGGGTAGCAACCACAATGTCGGGTCGAGTTTTGAGCTCTTGCTCTTGCTGGCGAAGGTTCAATCCGCCGACCGCAAGCCCAAATCGAAGATTTTGAACAAATTTTCCGAGTTTGCGTCCAACGTCGTATACTTGCATAGCTAACTCGCGCGTAGGAGTGAGGATTATCACCCGTGTCGACGATGCTCTCTGAGGTCGATAGACCAATCGCTCAAGAATGGGGATAATATAGGCAGCAGTTTTACCGGATCCTGTTTGTGCGCCTGCGACAATATCTTTTCCTAGAAGTGCAACCGGTATTACTGCACCTTGAATTGCAGTGGGCTGTGTATAGCCTACAAATCCGATGCCACGTTGCACAGGTCTAGAGAGTGACATATCAGTATAAGAAGCTACCGACTTTGCTGGGTTTTGATCGTAAAATTCGGACTCTGCCTTTTTCTGACTTTCTTCTTCCTTTTTCTCATCTTCTGAGGGCTCTTCACCCTCCCTGTCTGAGACGTCGCTGTCGTCACTTCGAGACTCTGAAGCTTCTACCGCTTCATTATCTTGACTTTCATCTTTAGAACTGCTAAGACCACCGTGCCTACGCAATATCACATCTAGTTGATCCTCTGCCTGTTCAGTGGAGCCACCGAAGTCCCAGCCAGAATTGGCGACCGCGGGCTGTGAATTAGCATCACCGAATACAAATTCTGAATTCAATTCCCCAGCCCGCTCGTTTTCGAGGTCCTCGATGACGTCGTCGTCCTCGATCGTATACACAAAATCGTCTGAGCGGGCCATGTGAAAAATTATCTAATGCGAGCAGCTGTGTTTTTTCGTTCGGAAAACTAGAATGTGCCATCTTATATATCATTTCTCAGTCGAACAATACAGATTTCGTGCTTTTTAAATCGCTCTATCATAGTCTGTATCGATAGCAAGCCTACTTCGCCTCTGCCAATTTTTATGTGCTCCTAATCTCTTCTTCCTTTAGTAACATCATGGCGCGTCAGTCGCCGGTGCTGGCACCGAGACGACTGTTCGTGCAGATTGTAGAGTTGCAGGCGGTTTACTATGCTCTAGGGCTGATAATGATCTCTTTTACCTTGGTTGTCATGGGTCTACCATGGCACGCGCGTTATATCTTCTCGTGGGAGGAGATTCGGCCGGACACAACGTTAGGGTGGACCTTGGCCATGCTTTGGCTAGTTGACACCTTTTTGGCTGTCCTTGCTCTTGCAGTTATTGTTGGAAGGAGCAAGCTTGCGCTTGATTTTGCCCTCACTCTCCACGTTATTAACTTGGTAGTAGCATGGGTCTCCAGTGGAAGATTCCCTCGCAGCTGGCTGTGGTGGGTACTACAGGTAGTGTCCTCGGTTTTAATGATCTATCTGGGTATTTGGACGACTCAATGGCGTGAGCTAAGGCGCACCTTCTTCGAGGATTACGAACTAGCAGATATAGACCGATCTCAGCGAGGAGAATCCACCGAGCCTGAGCGATCCCCTGATCCATAGACTATGTTCTTTATTTGTTACTAGCATTGCATATCCCGCGTCCTTCTGTTGGAATAACCGAATATATGCTTCATATTAGTGATTATACCTAATAATCATCGTTACACAAGGTGATTTCTGATGGTGCATTGGACTAAAATAGAAGGGGTAGTATACCGCTGATAACTCATTAAAATTGTACCACCTACCAAAAACATTTAAGTAAACGACCTCACGAAACAATAAAAGATATGAGCAGTGATGAAATCAGCCATTCTGTGCCGGCTCGCAGCTCAGCCCTACTACTACTAAGTAGGGAATGATGCGTCAACAAACACCCAGCTGTAAGAATGGTTGCCGAGCGTCGCACGACGCCCGAGGCCAAGGCGATGCTAAAGCGGATACTGGCACAGGCTGGGAATGAGCGTTGCGCAGACTGCAAGACGTCGTCGCACCCACGCTGGGCTAGCTACAACCTTGGCGTCCTCATATGTATCCGCTGCTCGGGCATTCATCGGAGCTTGGGTACTCATATATCCAAGGTCCGAAGTATCGATCTCGACTTTTGGACTCAAGACCAACTGGAATCTCTTGCTCGTATCGGTAACTCCAAAGCAAACGCCTACTGGGAGGCTCAGCTTCCACCAAACTACGTGCCAGATGAATCCAAAATTATGAACTATGTCAAGACTAAATATGAACTGAAGCGCTGGGTCGCACCGGGACCTCCTCCGGGCAATGAAGCTGTCAGGTCCGAAGCTGTAGACGGGGATGATATCCCGCTAGCAAAGGTCAAGCAAGCAGCACATGCTCGGCGCAGCGAACATCAGGTTGGCTTCAATTCGACCGGAGCACCCCAAGTACCACCCCGCATAAGAAAGTCGGCTGCCTCGGTAGATCTACTTGATATAGGGGGTTATAATGCACCGCCGCGTTCATCTAGTACGATCTCGTCGCCAGCAACAACCTCTTCTCTACTAGATTTCGCCGATCCCACGCCTGCTGCTAGTGCCGCAGCCACGTCGTCATACAAGAACTCCTCACACCATCATGGACATCACCATCACAACCAGCAAGCCAAGAGTCACGAGGTAAGACACACAACTCTCGCGCAACCTGATCGTGGCGAGCTGAAGAAGTCAATTTTAGAACTATATGCGAAAGCCCAACCGAAAATCGAGACCCCGAGCTACCCTAAGCAAGTAGAGCCGGCCTCAGTTGGGCCTTCAAAGGAAAGCGCGGTCAGTTCGGACTTGTTTGGCTCATTGGGGTCATTCGACTATTCATCAAATTCCAAAGCGCCAACAGCTCCACAGCGTGCTGGAAAAATATCACCGGCACATCCAGTGGCAGGAAATGTAGCTGCACAAACTCGTGTAGCGAGCACTTCGACTGAAGACCTCGCCCTGGATGATGCTGTCTTTGCAAACCCTTGGAATTAAGGAAACAGTAAAAATGCTAAATTTTAATAAGAGTACTCGATACCTAGTGCCTGAAGCTGCTCATTTTTAGCTTTTCGACGCTCGATCTCCTTGGCAGAATGCGCCTCCCACCATTCACGAGATTTTTTACGGTCGAATCGCTGCTTCATAACTTTGGACCAGGGGATCGCTTGGAATTTTCTATTAGCGCCTACCCACATGGACTCATGTACACGCTCCGGATCCATCGGCTTGACTTTCAGAATGTGGCCGAACAGTAGGTAGTTGTCCATTGTCTCGCACACGACCTCAGCTACCTGGGGACTAGCGAATTCAACGAAAGCGTAATGCTTGGATGCACCCGTACGTTTATTTCGTGAAAGCCTTAAGCGATTAATGGTACCGAACTGGCCAAAATACTCACGCATCTGCTCTTCATAAAAGCCATGTGGTATACGACCTACGTAGACGACAGCACATTGGCGAGGACCCGGCTCAGATTTTTCTTCCGAAGATTTAGATTCTTTGGATTGTTGCGCCAGCTTTGCAATATCGGCCTTGGCGCGAGCGATTCTTTCTTCATTTTTCACGACATCAATCTCATCCTCACTGTCTTCTGATTCTGATGTGGAATTGAACCCTTCGAACTCTTCGTCCGTACTCACGAATCCTTCAAAGTCGTCGAATTCTTTTGAAGCAGTCTGGCGCCCAGGCTCAGCCTTTTTAGACGCCTTTGCAGCCTTCACCGTACCTGCCATATGTCTATCGCTAGCTTGAAATTTGATCTCCCACCAAAATTTTAGGTAAAGGTCGAGTCACGTGACGGAAATTCCAATGCAAGTGATCGTGAGCAAATTCTACCACTTCTGATAAAGGTTGAGCGCCAGTAACGTGAACTTATTTTCCGCTAACCGCGTCTATTCTATGCAAATAAGCCCAAAAACTTTTAATATCACGTGATACTTTATGTTTGATACATAGACAGTGTGCTACCAGTTGGTAAGTAAAAGGTAGCTTGGCCGAGTGGTTATGGCGGTGCCCTGCTATTTATTAGCACTCGTTAGGCATTGGGCTCTGCCCGCGTAGGTTCGAATCCTGCAGCTATCGCCATTTCTTTTTTTTTAAATATATATATATATTTTTTTGCTCCTCCATCCATATCTCTTCAGTTTTACTTAAAAATTCTGGTTGCCTTCGAGGCTAACATTAT
Source organism: Wickerhamiella domercqiae (assembly GCA_001599275.1). Lineage (NCBI taxonomy): Eukaryota > Fungi > Ascomycota > Dipodascomycetes > Dipodascales > Trichomonascaceae > Wickerhamiella > Wickerhamiella domercqiae. Next base: position 686,474 of record BCGM01000001.1, read on the forward strand.
CAGAAGGGATCCATCCCGCTGAGCCCTTACGCCACCCCAGATTTTAGCATAATTGACGTAATCTCGGATTATTTCTCAAGTTGGAGAATCTAAATCTCGATGACTATTCGGAGGAACGTCGATCTTTTACTTTTTACATATTACACACAGTCACGACAAGGGGCGTATCGGTAGAGGGGGAACACAAAAAGTCACATAACTTACAGATGTGTTGACTCTAGAACCTAGTCTTTGGACACAGGCTAATTACTCACTCCAAGAACAAGCGGGGCATAAGCGGCCAATGTAACATTTACACAGGCCACCGATAAAGGGCTAGGGTTTACCCCACAGAGGAGGATGGTTTCGGAATCTTTATAAAAGCGCCCTAAAGCTTCTCAGATCGCTATCTATCATGGTCTCTCAAAAGTTTCGGAAACAAAAAAGTACGGATACAGCAGGGGATGTGTCTACAGTGGGGTCATTTGGCGCAGGGTCGGACACTCGGATCAAAGAACAAATGTCACCGGAGGTCACGGTCGCGTCGTGTGCTGGAACAGAGACGGCGCCAAAGAGGCCTTGGTACAAGAGAATCAAGCTGAACAACGTCTTTTCCGTCAACGAAGAGCGCCCGACTCCCAGAGAAGTTTACAACTGGCGCATCTACTTCACAGCCGCATTAGCCTCATCAGCAGCTGTGCTAATTGGTTATGATAGCGGATATATTGGCGGTATGACTCAGAATCCAAGCTTCCTCGAAGCATTTGGTCTCGACATCAACACAACTAAAGGAACAGATGTTATTGCTGATGTGATATCGTGTTTCCATATAGCTGCTTTTGGGGGAGCTCTCTTGACATACCCTCTTAGTTATTATTGGGGCTACAGAGTAGCCATGCAGGTGATGTCATTTGTTGGTGTGGCAGGCTCGGCTATAATGCTAGCAGCTGTAACAGGGAGCTTGGCACCTATATATGTCGGCAGAGTTTTGAGTGGGATTTGTGTGGGTTCCGCTACCAACGTCGTAGTTGTTTACCTCAGTGAAGTTAGCCCACCTTCTGTTCGTGGCCAGATTGTTGCATTATTTGAACTGTCATGGAGAATAGGTGACCTTACATCGTATTGGCTGAACTATGGCGTGTCTAAGCACCAGCCTGCAGGTCAGATACAATGGCTGATACCAGTCGCGATACAGCTCATCCCTGCTGCAATTTTCTTTATCGGCTCATTCATCTTGAAGGAAAGCCCTCGATGGCTCTGCCAGAAGGATCGGGAGGAAGAAGCCCTTCGCAATTTGACGTGGATGCGAAAGTTACCCGCAGATAGTGAATACATTGACTGGGAATTCACACTGATGAAGGAGTCTATTCGCTATCAAAACCTGACTGTGGGTGGTGGCTTCCTTGATCCTGCGCGTGAGATCTTTGTGAGAAACAAATTCTATATTAAGCGTCTTGGAATAACATTCGGACTTTTCCTCTTCCAGAACTTCATGGGAATCCAAGCACTCAACTACTACAGTGTGACAATTTTCAAGTCGTTAGGTGTGAAGGGAACAAACGCATCACTATTCTCGTCCGGATTTTTTGGCGTAGCCAAATTTGCATGCACGCTCATCTATATTTTCTTCGTTGTTGATGGGTTCGGAAGGCGCGTCGCATTCCTTACATCTTCGTCATTCTGCTCAATATTCTTCTGGTATATCGGCGCTTATCTCAAGATTAAAGATCCGACAAAGCCTGGCGTTAATCCTGGCCCTGGCGGCCGTGCTGCGATCGGTTTCATGTATATGTGGACGTGCTCGTTCATTTTAGCGTGGTCTGGAGGACCTTTTGTATGGAGTGCCGAAGTCTACGCTCAGAGCATTCGCAACTTCACACAGTCTTTGAACGCTGCAATTTCATGGATTCCCATATTCATTATGACTAGATGCACAACTGATATGATCAAAGCAATGAATTACGGAATCTTTTTCTTTTTTGCTGCCATTGCGTTCTTATCTGTACCGTTCGTATTTTTCCTTGTTCCAGAGACGAAAGGTGTTCCTCTGGAGTCCATTGATCGCCTATTCGACAAGGGAGTACCAGCATATAAAGCGCACGGGGTTGTTGTCGCTCAGCTGAAACAAGAAAATGCAACGAAGCAGACGAGAAAGCCAAATGTGTGGGGCGACGATAAGAAAGATCAGGAAGATGAATTTATTGAAGACATCAGATGGCCAGCTGTATGAGTATCAAGCGAAGATATTATATTACACAATTATTTAATTTTTTTTTTATTTCAAAAAGAGACCCTTTTATTTGGCCGAAGTGACCGCGATGCAAGGTTATTAAGAAACGAGTGTATGTTTATCTATCTGCTCGCCTTCGGCTTGTGTGACATCTACTGCAAAACACTACAGAAGATGGGAGGTATTTTTTTCAACTGTCAATCCAGGAAAGGTATCCAGTTCAACGTAGGTCTGAGAAAATTGGATTGAAATACACAAACAGGTAGGCTGTTTACACGTGTCCCGAAGGGATCGTTCGAATTCTCACACTTGATGATGATTGAGCTGGCTCCTATCCTTCTTGGAGAAGACTTATTTATATGCCTGTTCGAGCGATTCTCTCCGGTTTTATTAAGAACTCCTGAGCCTCGTCTACTTCTTTTTTCTGCGATAAATTCATCATTAAACTGTCAAAAAGTCTGACACCCTCTCAAAAGAGTTGGTGATGCAAGCTGTCTGTATATAGTCGGGAAAGTAAGAGACTTATAAGAAGCCTTTGTAGGGCTCGAGATTCCCAGCTACTGATGTTCGAGTTTATTCATAGTTGTATTCTTTTCCATCCATGGCAGAGATTGTGTGCAGCAAGAAATCTGCTCCAATTATAAGCGACGACGCAGTAGACCAGGTATTTTAGAAATGATAGACAAAAGCAGAAGAGCTTATCAGTTACATAGTACATATATTTGTACATAATCCATTCGGATCTTCGATGTGGGTATAATAGTACTTTAAAGCAGGACAAGAGCTGCCGCCATAGCACCAGCGATGGCAAAGCTGCTTTCATAAATATTAGCAGCAGCATTGGCCACCGAGGGAAGAGCAGTTGAGCTGGCTGCCTCCGTAGAAACAGGAGCGGCAGTTGTGGTCGGAGTAGCTGCTTCAGATGTAGTGGGAGTAATCGAAGACGAGGTAGTGACTTCGCTAGAGGCAGACGTAGCCGAGGACGGAGTAGCTTCTGATGAGGAAGTGACAGCTGAGGAAGTGGCAGCCTCGGATGAGGAGGTGACAGCTGAGGAAGTGGCAGCCTCGGATGAGACAACGGAAGTGGATGATGCAGCCGAGGTAGAGGAAGTCGCAGTCGAGGAGATAGATGTGCTAGTGGTGTTAGTATTTCCAAAGTCCCCGACAACAGCCTTCAGTGCGCTCTTTGCAGCATCTGCCTGTCCGTTAGGGCAGGCGGTGTCGAGGCAGCTTTCAATAGAAGACACGCTCGAGCCAGAGGTGAGACAGCTGAAATCTGCCATGGATGAGCAGCTAGAATCTCGCGTCACGGAGGCAACACACTTCAGCAAGCACGCAGGAGGTGCACTAGCTTGAGCGGCAGCTACCAACGCAAACACAACACTCGACTTCATACTTGTTTGTGTTGAGGATTTCTCGGAACCTTAGTCATACTGTAAATTCCACTGCCTCCGGCATGACCAGGGCTAAAAATAGTTAGCTAGCTCAGCAGTGAGGAGGAATACCAGAAATATCGACGGCTGACACCGAGCAGAAAGTGGACTTCATCAGCTATTGAGCAACATTTTCGATAATTTTCTAGCTTATTAGTGTTGTTACCTGCGAGGATAAGAATTGTATTTGGCGACTCGATCGAGCCATGCCCGCGCCGCCATTGCACTACGTAAACTAACTTCGTCAAAGTCCCGCCACACTTCTGGCACGTTTTCGAGAAGTGGTGACCCTTCGACAGGGGGTATGTCGAAGCTGGGCTGAGTCTCTAAAGTCTCGGTGAAGCGCATAATCTCCTTGGCACGAGACTGTACCACTTCTTGTTTAACATCATCTGGCACGTCAATGGCATCATCCGTAGCTTCAATCTCGGTCCACAATCGTTTCGAGGTTGCCTCTTCCGCCAGCTGCTTCATCTCCTGATGTTTATCGACTAGGGTGTTAAGTGCCGCCTCAAGCTCGTCAACTTGACTCTGGAAATCTGGCTCATCACTTGCACTCTGACTCAAACGCTCCAGAAACTCGAGGCGTGTCTTGAGCTCGTCCATGCGCCTCGACTTTCACGCCTTCCAAAGAGTGCGGCCGTCGCTTCGTCAGAACTACAGTCAGAATATCGCAACTGGGACATAATAAGGAAGACTGCAGACCTCATCTTTGAATAGGCAAGTCGTGCATAAAAACAATGCAGAATTCTCTCCAATTAGTTCAATATAGTAACTCAGAGTTTGCGCAATTTATATCCGTGCGACCTGATATTCGAATATATATCCCAAGTCTCTGAGACTGAGCGCTATAATGCAAGTTCTTCTTGTCACGACTGTACTCTCGGCAGTTATTGCGGTATCCGTTGATTGCATTGTTAAAGACCTTAAGGACGTAGGCTGTGCGCTCGCCACAGTGGGCGAGGTTATCCGCTGCTACCATCCCAATGGGTTTATTCAAGACACCAAGGTGTTGACACATCTTCAACTGGACTTTGTCGATGTCGAAAATGCTATGGAGACGACAATAGATGACATGCGAGATACTTGTCCTTTTAGTGAAGAAGAAGTGACTACAGTGGCGGTGCAGCTACTGGCACTAGAGCAACCAATCAAGGATGGAATCAAGTTAATTGAGTCTAAGAGGTGCGACTTTGATCGTGCTTTCGCTGGCCAATTCTCGGTATCACCTCTGGTCAAAGCCAATCTCAAAAACTTGAAACTTCTCTTCGATGAACTCGTAGCTGTTTTCAAGTGCAAGTCTCCCAAGTCGTGGGCTTCAACTGTCGACGGTGCCTCAGCTGGTGTCGAAGCCCAGTTCCAGCATGCTATTTGCATAACCTACAAAGATGTACATTTGCGTGGCCGTCACGACAAGTACAAGCACAGGAAATGCGACTAAAGAATCAGCTGAGATTAATTCTAAGAGGCCCAGTCTGAGATTACTCTGTAACGAATTATTTAGTTAGCCCGCAAATAGTTTGCTTGTCTCTCTGTACCAGAGTGTAATTAGTCACACAGCCGATAAAAGCGCTAAAATACACAAGCCGTCAAAAAGTTGATTCAAATGGCTTCAGAGAAAAAATTGTGGGGTGGCCGGTTCACTGGCGCTACCGACCCGTTAATGGAACTCTATAATGCGTCCTTACCATACGACCAGAAGATGTACCGGGCTGATCTAGAAGGCACGAATGTGTACACTCAGGCTCTCCAAAAAGTTGGCCTGCTGACGTCCGAGGAGCTTTCTGAGATTCATAGGGGACTCAAGGCGATTGAAAAGGAATGGGATGACGGTTCTTTTCTTGAAAAACCGGGCGACGAGGATATACACACAGCTAACGAGCGCCGGCTTGGTGAGATTATCGGTCGTGATATCGCTGGTAAGGTGCACACGGGTCGCTCGCGCAACGACCAAGTCGTCACCGACATGCGAATATATGTACGCGAGAAACTAACTACAATGCGTGAAATTCTTTCTGAGCTTATCCGCGTTTTGGTGCGTCGAGCTCGTGCTGAGATTGACGTACTCATGCCTGGTTACACTCATTTGCAGCGTGCACAGCCTATTCGCTGGGCGCACTGGTTAGGCATGCACGCTACATTTTTGTCACAGGACTTAAAGCGCTTGAATCAGGTCATCGAACGTGTTAACCAGAGCCCACTCGGCGCTGGCGCTTTAGCCGGACATCCCTATGGCGTAGACCGCGAATTCATTGCCAAAGAATTAAAATTTGAGAGCGTAATTGGGAACTCACTGGCTGCTGTTTCTGATCGTGATTTTGTGATAGAAACAATGTTCTGGGGCTCCCTGGTGACGAACCACTTGGCGAAAATGAGCGAAGACCTGATCATATATTCCACAGCGGAGTTTAACTTTGTTAAACTAGCGGATGCCTACTCCACGGGTTCGTCTTTGATGCCTCAAAAGAAGAACCCAGACTCTCTGGAGCTACTCAGAGGTAAATCTGGTCGGACTGTTGGCCAGCTTGTTGGATTTATGGTGTCGTCGAAGGCGACACCCTCTACTTACAACAAGGATCTTCAGGAAGATAAAGAGCCCTTGTTCGATAACTTGGTTACAGTTGAGCACTCTCTGCGTATAGCCACAGGTGTGCTGTCAACTTTGCGCATCGATGCTGATCGTATGCGCAGTGCGCTTACGATGGATATGCTTGCAACTGACCTCGCCGACTACCTTGTCCGTAAAGGTGTTGCTTTCCGTGAGACGCATCATATCTCAGGACAGGCAGTTGCGTTCGCCGAGAACAATAACTTGAGTGGAATTGACAAAATTACACCTGAACAGTACAAGACAATTGATCCTCGTTTCGAGGAAGATGTGGTCGATGTCTTCGACTTTGAAGCTAGTGTTGAGCGCCGCACCGCAACGGGTGGTACTGCAAAAGTTGCCGTTCTCAAGCAACTCGATGCTCTTGAATCACTCGTTTCCTAAATTTAACATTGCAATTCTAGGAGTCAAAACTAAATACTACCTGCCAATTTGTACTCTCACTTCTCAATGTCCTATAAAATACTACTTACGCATAATGTCGCCGACATAATTTGTGTTTCCAGCTCGGCTTATAATGCCGTCTTGAGGGTGGCGTGCAGTGACCCAGGTTAGGGTTAAGAAATAGTCCTCTACTATTAGCCTTGTGTTTCCTTTAAAGAACTTACAATATTTACCATAGGATATCACATTCGAGCTCGGTAGAATATTTAACAACAGTCAAGCAAAATTGAAGTCTAAATGTTAACAGTATCCGACAAAAAAGGATCAAACTAGCCTTTCAGGAGTTAACCGCGCTTATCTACTACCCGCTCCCGATTGGTAAGAATAACCGAAGGGGTAGTGGGGGGCAGGATACAGCGCCTAAATCTTGAAAAGACGAAATTGAAAAAGAAGACAATTGCCATTATATATTTCATATGGGCCTAGAGAGCCCCAAATGCCAGTTTTTCCGCTAATTCATGGTGAGTTCTTCCTTCATGAACGCCTTCAAAAGTTGCTATCAGCTGGCTTACCTACACCATACGACAAATAATGCGGCACTCTGCTGGCTAAGCAGCCGATCTCCCGTAACTATATTAATTCACACAGATTCTCCCTGGATTACCTCACCGTAAAGAAAGAAAACAATCACAAACCCCAAAGACTTAACTACAAAAATGATCGACCACATACGAATCGTTGATATAACCAATGACCCTGAACGTGGTGCATTGATGATGGCTCAGAATTCTGAGGAATGGCGCGGCTCTCTTACACCCGAGCAACACGCTGCGTGCGAAGATGCTTTGGGTGGAGTTTTAGCTGCGGAAGGTATGCCGACGCGTCGGTGGGCCCTGGAAACACGCGTTTCTCAGTCGGGTGACTGGAAAATGGTGTGTTCCTTGGTGACACTCAAGCGTCCCGCGTATCTAAAGGTTAAGTCAAGCAAGCCGCGACTTACCCACAACTATGTTTTGGACTTAGTATTCACTCCACAGGAGCACCGTGGCAAGGGTTACGCCCGTAAGCTCGTAGCTGATGTCACTCGTCAGCTTGCTGAAGAAGCTAGAACGAATGGACAACCAGCTTTGATATCTCTTTGGAGCGATGTTGGTGACTACTACTCGAGATGTGGCTATCGACCTGCACCTCGCCGCGCAACAGAGATCATCGCTAAAGCCGATCCAGATGCCAAGTGGCCGGAGCCTGCCAGTCCGGAAGATTTCTGTGAGCCTCTTAACGCGGAACAAAGCCGTATGTCAGTTGATTATGGACGCGCAGCAATGTTGTCGGCAATCGATATAATGACTGAGAAGGACGGTCAGGCTCGTGTTATCGTTTCCCCTACCAGCGGCGTTCTCAAACACAACCAATGGCGCTCGGAATATACCTGCAGTGTCTTGGGTATTGAGGGTCCGACTGTGTATGGGGCTCGCACCCCAAATGGGTGGGCTGTCTGGGCCTATAGTCTGAGCGAGAAACAATTGTCGATCCTGGCGATCTCCGGTCCGATTCTCGAAATGGTTTCCTTATTCCAAGCTGCAGTGGCGTGTGCTAGTCCGCATGGCTTTAAAGTTGTGATGTATGAGGACGATCTAGTCTTTGTCGATCAACCTATCACGTCACTGTTATTAAATGCGCTTGAGCAAGCCGGTGTACAGTTCCAGTACCAGGAGCGGAAACATTCACTCCCTTATTACCTCACAGCCGATGGTGGACTTTGCAATGTCCATGATGTCAGGCTGGAGTTTGCAGGGAAGTATTCATATTTTTAAACTGACAACTTGGTGCGTTGCTCGCAGAGCAGAGAATGTCACATACATTTTCTCCACCTAGCTACCGGTGCTTCCTAGGCAGCACACAGCGGTACATCTGAGAGTCTAATTTTCTTTTTTTACCCTTTTTGCTTCGGCAGGAAGGTTTTTTGTTGGGGCGGCGTGATCGAAAAACCCACAGCCCTCGGTTCTTGAAACCGGATTACTCTTAGGATTATTTTCCTTCGTCTCGTTGAGAGATGAGAGGACTCTATTCAAATTTGAATCTGAAATGTATTCAAAGGCAGATAGAGCTGTGCATAATAGACTATTTATTACGTCGGGTGACTTCGCCGCATGTAAGTTCCCGTGGGTTTTTTCACTAGTTTTTTCTAGCTTAAATTGAAATCCTATTCTACCTATAATTTTTCTTGATTGATATTTCGTCGGTAGCGGAAGTGTTAACAACATTAGTAGTTCCGATGTTTTGCCATTATCAAGGATCTAGATATAGCTGATCTTTCCAGAGACCTGATCTGATCTAATGATCGCAAGGATTTTATTGACCAATAGAAAGTTATGTAATTCGCCGCGTAATATAGATTACACGCGGTTGGTAAAAGCTATTATCGTAATTCGAACGAGTATCTCACGGAAAGCTACAAAATCTATTTAGATCAAATTTGATCCTGTTAAGAATAATTATCGCGATAAAAATATATGCGCCACTATGCGAATGAGATGCCAAGGCTGACATAGGGAGCTAGAGAGAAGGGCAGTTATTATTACAAAATCTATTGGACATATCTCTGTTCATCGCGCCCATCACCAGCAGTTTAATTCGCCGACGGCTACGCTGTTGCGATGACAGCAGACACCAATAATCCACCTGGAACAGATCGTATAGCTGTGGCGACCGCCAGCGACTGTGCGTCTACCTCCGAGACACGTGGTGAAAGCGCCAGGGTCGGCACCAGCTCGGACCTTACAGAAGTGCAACCAAGTACGGAAATATCTAGCGCGACTGTTCCTTATTCCACAAAAAATTCCCCAGTGAGGATTCAGGAAGCTTTAGCGGAAAAAAAGAAGGATCCCTCTCATATTGGAAACGATGGTCTTAGATCTTTGAGCCAAGCAGCAGAAGCTCAAGCCCTTGCAATGCGCAAGGACCTCCCTAAGAAACAGGATGATGAAAGAGTTGGTGAGGAGTTGCCTTCAAATGATCAGCGGAATGGTAGGGAGCATGTGTGTGCCAACTGCGGTTCTACCGAGACCCCCCTCTGGCGACGGGGACGCAATTCGGAGGCTCTATGTAATGCATGCGGCCTATATTTCAAGGCTCGAAATGTTTCGAGACCCATACATCTCAAGCGGTCACCTCAGACACGTTTGGTTTCCGTACAACCTCTCAAAGACGGTGAGAACAATGCTAAAGACGCGCTTGTGGCTGGTACCTGCCCTGGAAACGGCAGTTGCAACGGAATGGGAGGAGCTCAAGCTTGCGAGCGATGTCCCACGTTCAAAAATCGAAGAGTCGTGTCCTCCGATTCTGCTAAGCATACTGCAACTGGAAACGCAATACTCGAGGAAGTCGTATCTTGCTTCAACTGTGGGACGGTTTCGACTCCCCTATGGCGTCGCGATCCAGATGGTCACACACTATGCAATGCCTGTGGCTTGTACATGAAGATGCACAATTCGCACCGACCTGTAACATATGCGGCAGCTGTCATCAAAAGACGAAAATATAACGAAGCCCAAATGGCTGCGGGATCGACTACACATCAAGATTCAAAAACACAGGCACATCTACCGACGCAGCCAGCAAAAGCGCCACTGCAATATCAGCGCAAGCAATCACAGTATGTCAAGGGCGCAACACCGGCCTCGCAAGAGCATGAACATGATGCTAATGGGCTCTGCTGTACACATCTAAACCCAACGTCGCAGGGTCTCAATTTAGTTGGGGAGAAAGCACAAGGTCCAAACACTCAGATTAATCAAACAGAGAGGCAAAAAAATCAGCAAACCGCTCCGTCGGAGTTGCCTGTCCTGCCTATGATCACGCCTTCGAATTTCCCAGTTGGATTCCAACCAGTCTTTTACCCTTATTTCAATGGGTATAGAGGTATCGGTTCGGGCCCCATACCGGCGCCCGTTCGACCAGCAGAAAGTAATCGGGCGACGACAAATGTCAATTTGGCGGATCCGCAAAGAGCTCACAATCGCATGCCACCAGCTGTAGATTTTACGAATGCATTCCGCCCTCCAGATCCGACGCCAACTGACGGAATCGATTCGAGAATGAAAGCACAGGTGGAAAACTCTGGCATAAGCTCACCACGTCTGGCGTCGACTTCAGCAAAACGGAGAAATGACGAGGCTGATTCTTCGCCGTTAGACGTTCTTCATTACTTGAGCGGGGCTTCACCTGATACTATAAAAGAGTATCTTCTAGCAGCACGTCGGCAATGCCAAGATAAGGTTCATTTCCACCAAAATCAGCTGGAATTGGCCACATCTAGATTACAAGAATGCGAGCAGAAGCTTGCTGAATATAGTTCATAGTAACAATAGCTATATTGTTTTTCAACGGTATTACATATTCTAAGATACCGCCTGCGGCTATCTTCGGGGCAAGAAAATCGATGAAAGTCGTTTGGGCGTCGTCTGTCGCTTCTGCGGCTGTGCGTGAACCGCACGATGGGGATGAACGGGTTGTGGCTTCGGAGTTGTGACATCTGTAGCAACATCAGAGGATATGGTACGAACTTTCTTAGTGGGTGGCTCGTCAATGCGTGGCCTGGGTCGTAAATGGGCGTGTGAATGCATGCTCTTAGCAACTTTGTTCATGCTAAGAGATCGATAGGTGGGCGATAAGGTAGAGGCTGTCCTTCTACGCGGTGGCGCCTCAGTGAGAGTAGTTACTGCTGAGGCCCGTTTCGCTTGATCATACTGCTTCTGAAGTCTGCGCAGCCGCTCGCGCGCGGCACCTAATTGCGATTCTTTATCTCTTGTCATCTGAGCGTAAGTATCTCGGAAATGATGTTTGGGCAAAGGGCGGTCAGGAAAATCACGAGCAATCAATGCACGCCAGAGTTCATCACTTTCCAATGCAATATGAGGTCTTGTCCTTTCAATTGTGCTTAGCTGCTCCGCGGAAAGCTTGGCTAAGAGGGGCTGTATTAGCCTGTAGCGAATGTCCCCGATATCGTCGACTAAATTCGAGAAACGCATACATTGTATCAATGCCAGCTGCCGCAGGCTCGGCGGCTCTGATGGCAGCTCCTCCATTGAAGATGGTTCGAATGTGTGAAGGGCTTCGTTTGTAGGGCAAAAAGGTCCTGTATGGTTTGGAGAGACGTGGGCAGATTACTAATAATATTTAGGGAGCAGCCACAAACAGCTTTCTTTCGCACACGCCGTAATTCTCAGAGATGTAGCAGAGGAAGCGGCTCTCAGCAGACTACTGTCATTGTAAGGGGCAAGACAAGGAAGAAAACCTAAGACAAGTGGGGACGATTTAAGTTTAAATTTCAGAATAAATTATCGGGTGAAATTAATTTAGTATGAACTTATTTGAACATCGTTCAGGCCGGCAGTGTTTTCCAGCTTGAGACCATGTTCATTGGCGAGGTGCAGCATACTAAGGAAACACATAGCCGGGCTTGGGGCGGTGCCACCACCGACGCGATTCAAATACCTCGGTGCAGTTTCGGCAATTACACTGTGCAGGGTTGCCTCCATGACCCCTAGCTCACGTTCGGTCTCTGTCCACATCAACTCTTTGAGAGCTCGAATATCAACGCGCGTGATCGAGCGCGCATAGCTGAGGTGCTCACCTTGACGTGCGATGTCCATAAGCTTAGCAATAGCAGATTGTGGCCGTAGCTCACTTTCATGGGGACCGGATGTGAAGACGGCCTCCTCGCCGTCAATTAGATCATCGTCTATAGAAGGCCCTGAATTTGCGTCGCCATATTCCTGGCCCAACTGTTCCAATTCTCGTCGGATACGGTCACCCTCCTCCTCATCAAACTCGTCATGAATTTGCTCGGGAGCAGAGGATGGCCGCCCAGCATGGGCACGAATGAGTCTGCAAAATGCTGGTGCTACGCCAGATTCTGGCCTCAGCGAAAGCGACGTGAACTGCCTTGCCGACACACGCATGTCCTCCGGGAGCAGATGTTTTGGAGCAAGATCAAGTCGTTTACTAGGAATGAGGGTTGAGCGTGGGGCCGGTTCGAGTATACTCACACTCACTTCTGGGTCCAGAAAGTTGATAGAAATCGCCTGTTTCACTTGGCGGTTAGCTTTATTGGGACCAGCTTCAGAATCTGCTAAGGGCATGGGTGTGCCAGCTGAAAGCGATAGATCAGCCGTAAGTACATTAGCTGGTGAGCCCGATAGCGGATTAGCATTTGCTGTTAGGCGTTCTTGCAACCATTTAACCTTCCAATGTAAGACACCGGCCCAGTTACGCGATCCTCCGGTTCGGTCGAATTCGTCCCACCTCTCAGCGCCTATGCCTATGACGCTGGAATTGATCGCTGCATCATCGCCATCATCGCCATCATTAATATAATCTCGCATAATATTGGACTGTAGATCACCTACGACCTCGTCCCTAGCGTCATTCTCCATTCCGTTGAAACCAGACAATATATCATCATCGTCAATAATATCATCCCCGTTTACGGCATCTTGTCCTGCGTATTCACCAGAGATATTATAGCCTAAAGGTAATGCGTACTCGGATGTTCTATTCTGGACATCACGAATCAGCTCGCGGCCATCGTCCTGTGGGTTACGAATAGCTTCATCGATCAAAGGCATTGAGGGACATAAGACAAGATTCTCACTAGAGTTTCCAAAGTATTTGAGTCTGTAGTATGCCAGGTCTACACAAGGCAGCACACTTCGACTCGATCGTTGAGAGGGAGAATCGACCAAGCTCGAGTTCATGTATTCATCTTGGATTTGAGTCTGCTGTACGCCAAGTTCAGTTGTGCTCGATTTGGCCTCGAGATTGGGACCAGATTTGCTACATTTCGCAGAGAAATCATGGGAAAGTTCCAAGGAAGTGGCTGAGTGGGTATCAAGGTCGTGATCGTGACTGTCTCTGGCTGCAGATGGCCCAAAATTAGTTGCAGGATGATCTTCTCCAGTGTCGAGGAGGTAACGACCAGAGGGGCCAACATTCAGAGAACATTGCAACATGCCCGATGCACCTCTTTTATCAAAGTCAGCACACATTTTGCGAAACAGCGGGTCGATAGTGGTCTCCAGCTCAGCCGTATCAATAGCGAGCTTTTCAGCGGGCAAAATCCACGCTTCCTCCGCTCGTTTCTGTGTACGGCGCTTGCGACGGCGTTGAGGAGAAGTGCCCGCTTCGTCTTCAAGGTCGCTGTCATACCCCTCGCCAACCTGCGTCCCATGATCTTGGTTATTCTCTAGCGCCTTCTCAGCCGTACGTCCATCTAAGACACCATCGTAGAGCCGCTTGGCATCACGCTCCACCACGTTCACGCGCTTCTTGAATAGAATTGCACATGATTGTAGCGACAGAGCTGCATTCGAAAAGTTGAAGCCACTGTCAGTACCATTGGACCCAAACCCGGTGACTTTTTGATAAAAGCAATCAATTAGGTCAACATTGAATGTATCCTGGGGCTTTAGACGATTGGTTCGCAGCAGACGCATCCACTCGTCAAACTCTTGATCTGAGTACTCCCGTGGCGCCTCTCTGGCATTTTGAGTTAGGACAGATTCATCTGCTACAGTCCCTGAAAGCTGAAAGCGACCACTCACTCGACGTGAATTGGGGTGTGATCCTTTTTCTTTCAAGGTCGCAGGCTGGGATGGGGTGGAATGTCCAGCAACGCGTTGAGCGACGGTTGCTAGTGAGGCGTTGGCGCTAGAGGTCACATGTGACCTCCTGCGCATAGACTTTTCGGCAAAGTCATCATTAGCTGCTTGAGAATAGACCTCTGAGTGGCTAAGGTGAGAGCCAGCTCCCACCTGTGTCCCCCCCAGGCGCTGGCTCATTGTACGTTATGCTTGTGTGTCAGCAAATTTAAATGTAAACACACATATGTGCGTATGGCACGACTAATCAAAATAGCATGGGCGGGAGGACGACCAAGCTGCAGGCTTAATTAATTAAGTCTCGTATATAAGCGCGAATTTCGGGACAAAATTGCATGGATCGTTCACAACAGCTTGCTAGGTACCTTGCTTCTCATGCGGATGAGATTTTAGGAGAATTGCCTCTACCTCTGTCTCGTGTTGGGCAAAGGATTGTGCGGGAAGGGGTCGTGTCTTCTGTCGCGGAAGCGATATCTGTTCTCCGAAAGCTAGCAGTCAAGATGCCAGCAGTCATTTGCATAGAGCATGAAGATGGAGTCGGCGACTTTTTGATATTTTTCCACGCTAAGCCTCTCGCTGAGTGGATATCCGCCAAGGATGGTGTGCCGCCGGATCGCCCAGCGGATGCTCCGAGCGTCGACGGAGAGCCGTCAGTTGTCGTCAGATTAGCGGAAGAACTTCAGCGACCGACAACAGGTGGAAGCGATCTCATCTCCAAGCTCTATCATGCTATTGTCGCGGTGTCTGCAGTAGAGCGTCAGAGGCTGTTAGAAGCGAAAGCCATAGCCACTGCTCCTTATACGGAGATCTGTCCAAGCCACAGCTTGCAAGATTGTATTTCGCGCGGAAATCATCAGTGTCGTGAAAAAATTCATTTTGAGCGCGTTATAACCTCTCATACGGATCCATCGCTTGGCGATTGCTCATACTTGGACACCTGCTTCAAGGGTCGCGCCTGTAAATTCATCCATTACCGCATCATGTATCCCCGCAAGGCTCTGGACAGGGCACCGGCTGAAAAAGAACAGAGTCTTAATGTGGATATCCTCAAGCTTGATCTCAAATTATTAGGTTCGAATTGGGCGGCTCTAATAATTGACCCGCCTTGGGATATCCACACAAACGGTAGCGGATCTGCGGGCCCTGCGGGCCCTGCTGGTACCAATGAGAGTGGAAATCAAGGAATTGTCAGTGATGCAGATGTGCTGAAACTTGATATTGGTTCATTGCAGACTGAAGGTGTGATTTTCCTTTGGGTCACTGGCCGTGTTCTTGATACGGGCCGTCAGTGTCTTTCAACGTGGGGATATACACACGTCGAAGAGCTTGTTTGGTGTAAAACGAATCAACTAGCGCGTACCATATGTACAGGACGTACAGGCCACTGGCTTAACCATACTAAAGAACACGTTCTCGTAGGCGTGAAGGGTAAAGCGACGTGGCTCCGCCGCCAGGTTGACGTGGATGTCCTGGTTTCAACAGCAAGGGGTCGCTCACACAAACCTGAGGAGCTCTATCCTATTATTGATAGACTAGTGGGACCTCACGCCAAAAAGCTAGAACTTTTTGGTAGGCCGGAGAACTTACGATCAGGCTGGTTGACAGTAGGCAATGAGCTTGGCCGTACACGCATCTTAGACCCTGAGCTCAGAGGTCGTCTCGTTCGCGCTTAAGACATTCTTTGGCTCATCATACCATATTTTTTCATATATATTTAGCAATATTTTCTCTATTCTCAATGGTTTTATCGCCTTTCTTAAACCTAAACAATCTATTGAGACATGGATTAATAAAGATCTAGCCGGTGAGATCGAGTCTGTTCCATTCGCTGGATGCGGAATAAGATCCAGATTCGTGTGCCCAAGAGGGCTGCTGCGTTGGACGTAGGCTCTGCATGGAGGACGACACTGGAACCGGCTATACAGCAAATATTTTCCCGAGATCCATCTCCTCAAAGCTATGAGAAGCTTTACGACACAGTATACCGCCTCGTGGTGCAAGAGCAGGGGAAGCAGCTCTATAAAACACTGATCGAATTTTTACGCTCACATTTAAACCAGAAGACTTGTCCTGCTGTGGGCAAAAGCCCCGTGTTAGCAGTAATTGGTCGGGAGTGGACCGAATGGTCAGTGGCGCTCACAAAGATCGGTGATATATTCATGTATCTCAATCGATCTTACTGTGAAGAAACTGGATTGCCTCGAGTAGATGTGGCAGGGCTGACTCTCTTTCGAGAAGAAATACTGTCTGCTTCTGTACAATCACATTTATACCAAGATCTCGTAGACCAAGTTAGCGCTGAGCGGAGAGGCCAACTCGTGGATTCTGCTGTTGCTAAAACTGTTACTGAAATGTTAGAGTCGCTCTCCGATGCTTCGGCACCGTCTGCAACCCTATATGAGATGCACGCACAGCCCTTGATTGTGGAATCAGCACTCACATATTATTTGGAGGCAGTTGAGAAACTCATAAACGAGGAGTCATCTCAGTCTATTATCACTACTATGACCGCTTGGCTGAATGCTGAATCGGGACGGGGGGTTTTTTATCTGCCACCAGAAACTCCAGCCCAGCTACTGCAGGCGATTGAGCAAAGGATTATAACTCCAGCATTGCTGCGCATATGGGATTTACCGACTGGCGTAGATAGCTGGGTGGAGACAGATAATGTGACTGCTCTTAAGCTGGCGGCCGACTTGGAAATGCAATGCTCGCCAGTCAACGCCGATAGCGACTCCAACTTGGTAATGAAAGTTGCCCAAACAGCTACTAAGATGCAGCTTTGCGTTAATGAAACCAGCAAGACACCTGAAACGTGGGTCAGTAAGACCATATCCGTCCAACTCAAGCTCTTAAAGCTCGCTAATGTTTTAGCTTCGTCCAATGACGACAGCAGCAAAAAGAGATTGATACAAATGACAATAAGTAACGCGCTTGCACAGGCTGCAAATAAGCTACCCCGAATGCCGGAATTTCTAGCTGCTCACTTGGACGGCCTTTTACGCAAGTCACCCTCTCCCCGATCAGATGCTGAAATAGAATCCGAACTCGACCAGGCTTTGACATTATTCGATATGCTGGACGAGCCCGACAGGTTTGCAACCTTCTTCAAACGGCAGCTTGCTCGACGTTTACTCCAGCACAGATCACGCTCCGAAGCATTGGAACAGAGCTGGATCCGAAGATTGCGCGCCAGTGATCATGGTGGGCCACAGTATGTCTTTTCTTTTCAACGCATGATGAAGGACATGCAAATCTCGCAGGAAACGAACGCGAGATGGCGTCAGACGCTCTCCACAGACACAGATATTGTCAAGACCAATGTTAATATTTTAGCGCGCATGGTTTGGCCCTTACAATACTTCCCTGCTGCACTGCCGGACATTGCACTTCCTGCACAGCTAGATAATACCCGCCGCAAATTTGAGAGGTGGTACTCAGGACAACATTTTAGACGACGACTGGATTGGAATATGGGTCTTGCAACTGTAGATGTGCGCATTAATGTCGGGCCAGGATACACAGCAAATATGCCGACAGTAACGCTAACCATCCTTAATCAGTTTAGTGGTGACCAGCGCTTGACTGTGGAAGAACTCGCTGCGGCCACGCAGATTCCATTGGGAGGAGAGCTTGAGCGTTACTTGCTGCCGCTTGTCAATACTACAGGCCGGTTACCCCAACTCCTAATAAAAGAGCCTAATACCAGTGAGATCGATACGTCTGATATTGTATCGTTCAACCAGCGTTTCAAGTCACCAACCCCACGGTTCCGAGTGCAAGCCCTGGCTGCAAAGCGAGCGCCTGGGCCAAGCACTGAGGAATTGCAGCTGGAAGAGGACAGGCTTCACAAAGCCCAGGCTGCAGTTGTTCGAGTCATGAAGGCAAGACGTGAGCTTTCGCATTCTGCGCTCATCCAAGAGACTGCAGGTCTGCTCTCTCGACACTTTCGTGCGCAGCCTCATACATTAAAACGTGCAATACAGCTGCTATTGGATAAAGACTACCTTCGCCGTGGCCCAGACCCTCAGATTTATGAGTATGTCGCCTAAAAGAGCCACCTCCGGGGTGTATATAGCACCTCACCTGTACAGTATCTTCTCATACTACTTTATCTTCAACTAGACGTCCATCAACCCAGACTTTAATTGTATTCCGATCGTCTCCAACATACACCCACTTGTTTACCAAGTTTTCGAGACGCGAAATAGCGTCAGAGGGAAGGGCAAAGTCAAAAACATCGATAGGGGAATCTTGTGAGGAGACATCAATAAGTTGCGCATCCCATCGTTTTCCCAATTCGAATGAACCAACTAAGTTGTCGACATCAGCCACTCGAGCACCCCCGAGGGTGGCCATGTACAGCGCTTCCTTCACGGAAAGAACAGCCTCAACACTTTTACATTGCTGGCTGAGAAGCCTAGAATATAGAAGAGCGTGACGAGCATTTTCGAGTACGCTCATAGACGAGCCTCCACTCATATCTGTGCCAAGTCCGATTTTGTTGGTGACCGTAAGATAATGACCGATGGGAGCAATGCCACTTGCAATTGAAGAGTTTGAGAGCGGGCAATGTGAGATTCCACTTTCACGCTCTACTATTAAATTTAGTTCCTCTGGTTTCAGATGCACAGCATGGGCCAATATAGTTTTTCTCCCTAGAAGACCCGCGCGGTCGTATACATCAGCATAGCTCTTAGCCTGGGGAAACAGCTCGGCCACCCACTCAATCTCGTTCGTATTCTCGTCTATATGTGTTTGCACAGGAAGATCAAACTTTTTCGCCAATTTCCCAAGTCTGTTCAGCGTCTCCTCTGTGCATGAAGGAGCAAACCGGGGGGTGATGCAGGGACGGATAGAATGGCCAGCAGGATCAAGATTCTGCACAGACTTGATGAAATCAATATCAGCCTGAGCATTATCTTCATCTATAAGAGAATCTGGTGCAAATCTATGCATACACACCCGGCCAACAAGGGCGCGCTGCCCGGCCTCCAAACACACTTTAGCAAGCTCAACCGATGCAGGCTCATGAACGGTCCCAAAGTAAACTGCAGTTGTTGTGCCGCACTTGAGCCCGCGATTAACGACTTTAGTATAGACAGCTCGTGCAAGTGTGACATCTTTGAATCGTGATTCTAACGGAAAGGTATATTCCAGTAGCCAGTTAAGGAGAGTCGACTTTCCAAACACTCCAGCATTAGGATATTGGGGTGCATGGATGTGAGTATCCACAAAACCAGGAACCATGAATTGGGTACTTTCAAGTTTTATAGTCCGCTTAGCGGCTGGTAGCTCATTCACGTCGCATTCCATCCCGATAAACTCAATGACGCCATCCTTGATCCCGATAATTCCGTCAGGGACCAGTTTCCAGTCTATTGGACTCGTGCTGTGGACATACGCGCCAAAGATAATTAGGTCCATTCGACTGAAATGAAGAATACTTTAATGTATATCTTGTATGAATCTGATGCTTGGGTATATTGTATGAATTAGTAATCCTGGTAACAGAGCGCCGCGGAGTGCCAATGCTTTGCATATCAAGATATTGAGTGTCCTCCTGCCTTGAAGATCAGAAGAAAGCAACATGCGGAGTTTCGGACCCCACCCATCAACGCATATGGCTACGGTAGTTCTTCCCGGGAGATTTTTAATTAGTGATATTTACTAGGAAACCTTTTTTACTGCGAATGCGTAGTTCTAGCAGCCACCCGGCTGCTAAATCTACGCAAAGTGCGAGAAAGGGAGGCCCAAAGGGCCAGAAATCAAAAATTATGAAGCCTCCGAGCGAACCCGGGCAGCTACGCCAAACTTAGTGCAATGTCCGACTGCAACCGGCCCTACGGACTCCATGATCTCCGTAGGACACTTCTAGGTAAGTATGAAAAAGAAAATCGACTTGCTTACCCATCTTATATATTATCCAACTTCACATCGCTGGAGGCCTTGGGTGGACCCAATGCTGGTCCCTCCGGCAAATTTCGCACCTGTTGAAAGAAAACTATATCGCAGCGCTGAGCCGCTTCCGGTAAACTTCACATTTTTGTCGTCCTTACGTTTACGCACACTGCTGTGGCTCGCTGTCGAGGATCCCTCGGAGGCTCTTCTGGCCTATGTGGATGAGCACGACATTGAGTTCGAGCACCTTGGGCTGCTCAACGAAGGTTCCAATCCGTGGGACCCGCTCACTGAGAATGCCATAACGGAAGCCCTACTTAAATTGTTGGATGTCACATCTTATCCTGTCCTTGTATGCTGTTCGATGGGACGACATCGCACTGGCACGGTTATCGGTTGCCTGAGGAAGCTTCAAGATTGGTCATTTGCTAGTCTCATAGACGAATACCAACGATTTGCAGGTGGGCCACGTGGAGAGCGTTCTAGCGTCGAGGTCTGTATAGAGGCTTTTAACCCTTCAGTGGTCGAAAGTGCTCTGCAGGATAGACACCTAAGTGGACAACAGTTACCTGCATGGGCAATTCGCTGTTCAAAATGAACGTCGTTGTAGAGTAGATTGGCCGTTCGGCCTAAAATATTTCTCAAAGCTGTTATATACAAATTCTTAGAAATTCAGTATGCGCCGCCGATTATGCCAGCAGTTACCTGATGGCGACATATGATCCTAATCAAAGCTAAGCGTTCCATGAACACGCGATTTAATTTGCAGCTCAATAAATGGCTCAGCTAGTCTCAACGTTGAATGTTACTGAAGGAAGTTGATCGGTCTCAAAAGCCACTGTCGCATTTATGCCCATGCCGCTCAGGAAGCCGCGAATGAGGCCAGCTGGAAACCAAAGAAATGGTGCGGCAAGCTCCGCTGTACGCTGGCGACCCAGATTAGTTGACATACGCTGGCACATCTCGAAATTATTGTCAATTAGGACAAACGTACCTCTGTGATTCGTCTTAAGACCATCCATCTGTTTGTGAAAAAGGGAGATCCAAAGATCTTTACAGACAAAGCGTATTACGTCCAAACTCTGAGGCATGTATGGCATATCACGGGTGTAGAGCGGCGCCAGCGCCTCTCCTACACGAAAACCCTCGAGTTCGACTCGATAGCATGTTTCATTGACCAACGCCTCGTCTTCGTGTCCGAGTTGCGCGGCGACATCTCGCGCTAGTGGCACAGCCTCTATAAGTAAATACTGTATCGCCGACCTCGCCACCTCTTCCATCTAAGGTGTGGGAACTACGACAACAGTATAGTCGGTATTGCTGACGCGAATTCTGAGTAACAGAGGCCTGCCCGCCATATCTTGTTCTAGTTTGGGCGGCTTGCATCATGTGCCCTTACCAAACGTGAGTCTTTGCAGACCAGCCATCTCAGTCCCTGCGATAAGTAAAGTATGCCCCTATTCAGGACCCGTCGTCCTGCTACATTTGATGTTGTGTGCCTTGTTGCGGCTGGCCTTGGAGTATGCATCGGCGGCGGCATTGTGTCTCGCAGCTGGGTGGGTGCTTATTTTGTAGCATTTGGAATCTTCCATCTCGCAGAGTTTTGGGTAACTGCAGTCTACAACTCAGAAAAACTAAACATGGCCAGCTTTCTACTTACCAATGGTGTCCCTTATGCTGCCGCGCACCTATGTAGCTTAGTGGAGATGGCAGTTCGCAGAGCATGGTTGAAACAGCCATACCCCGCTTTGCGCATTCTACTGGTTGGCGCTACTCTCACGATAGTTGGGCAGTATATAAGGACCAAGTCAATGATTACTGCCGCCCAAAGTTTCAGCCATCTTCTACAAAGAGAGCGCCGCCAAGATCATATTCTAGTCACTTGGGGTGTATATGGCTACGTGAGACATCCCTCGTACATGGCATTCTTGTTATTTGCCCTTGGCACGCAGATATTAGTTGCGAATTGGGTCTCATTCGTGGTATACCTTGTAGTTCTCTGGTCGTTTTTCAAGAAGCGCATCGCTGTTGAGGAAAAGTCTTTAGTAGACTTCTTCGGTCCAGACTACGAATCTTACCGTTCTCGTGTTAGGTCAGGGATTCCATTTGTATCGTAGAATGATAATATTAAGGTATGGTTAAAGCATAATGATAATAGAATTCCATGTTGTTACATTTGTGCGCAACCTGGCTTATCTTCTGTGTATGAGGTCTCTGGCGTTGAGTAGCTGGGTAGAGCATTTTCTTCGACCAATTCCGCTTCGACATCATTTATTCTGCCGTCTACACCAGATACCTCAGGCGGAAGCACCGGAAGAAGTGTTGCCAGCTCTGCTAATGCATCCTCAGTGAGTTCTTCTGGTCGGGGAAATACCAGATCAAGCTGTACGTACATATTTCCTGCTTCCAAATCGCCGTCTAAAACGAGTCCTTCTCCAGGAATCTTCAAGATCTGCCCTGGATATATGATCGTGCCTCGAGGGATGGTTGGCCGCAAGTGACGTCCATCTAGATGGATAACCAACGGCCTAGCAAGCCCCGTCAGGGCTTCACGAAGGGCAATGGGGGCCCGTGTATAGAGATCAAGCCCTTCGCGTCGGAATCGGGAGTCCTCTAAAACTTGCACATGAATTACGATGTCACCAGTTTCCATACCCAGAGCTTGGTCCGCTTTACCCTCCAAGCGGACTTCGTATCCATTCGGTGCTCCTTTGGGAATGTAAACTTCGATAATCGACCGCTCTTCGACCAATCCCCGTGAACACCAGCRGCAACAATCCTTCTTCCGATACACTCTTCCCTGGCCTTGACACTTGGTGCACACGGCGGAACTAGGGACAGCTACTCCGGGCAGAATATTGCGCAAATAAGTACGTTCACCCGTGCCACTGCAGACTTTACACTCTCGGTAAGGAGCATGTGGACGTGCTCCAATGCCGTCACAATGAGTGCATAGTACTTTACGCGAAGCTCCTAGTTTGAAAAGCCGCCCACGATATACGTGCTCAAGATCCACTTCTAGTTCTACCTCCGCATCGTCTGTTCTTCCAGGACGGCTCTTGGGTGTCGCTCTTGATCTCTCATATGATGAATGAGGCTCCTGAGTTGTGTATGCACTACCGTATGCAGCATTATATGCGTCCGAATATGCACCACCTGGCTCGTAAGGGTCAGTACCAGCTGACGCAAAGAAATCAGCTGCTTCATCGAATTCGGGAGCTCCAAATGCATCTTGCCAATTATTTCGTGCGCCAGCATCGTATTCCGCGCGTTTCGCACCGTCCCCAAGCGTCTCATATGCCTCGCAGATCGTTTTGAAATGAATTTCGGCCTCTGCGCGCTCTGGTTCAGCTACCTTATCCGGGTGAAATTCAAGAGCCTTTCTCTTGTATGCTCTTCTAATTTCCACGGTTGAGGCGCTTCTCTCAACCCCCAAAACCTCGTAAAAATCCATGAAATGCGGTTGTGTACAGAGAGATTGTTTGTACCAATTTCCCAGCTGGGGTAGTTAGTCATCGCGTCCCAACGAGCTCCCGCCCCTCGCGAGGATGCGTGGGTATATGGACTATCTTGAAGAAGCGTTCGCGGATGCCACAGGGTGGGATATTGACCGCTCCTACGCAAATCTCATACTTTCTAGTTCGAACATTCTTGACTTTTCCGTTCCACGTGGAATGGCGCTCAGTGTCAGCTCTCAACCAACTCAGCACTCTTTCACCACATATGGTATATCGACGCTGTCAGGATCTCTACAAGGGTCTTTAGGTTATCTCTATTCTTCAGTGCCCCTCCACCATGCATCCTCTGCATCTACGCCATTGCAAGATCTCGTTCAATGTTATCGGGTGCCTAAAAATTCCACTCGGACACAGCATAGCAATAAACGAGACACACTAATGTACGGGCGTATGCACCTCCCCGGTCAACCAGTTGAGAGCATGCTTGTTCAAAGGTTATCATCGAACTCACAATTATCGGCTAAGTGGATTTGCGATCCTCGACTCATTAGTCCTATCGTGGCAACAGCGAGTTTGCAAAGGTCTACTGCGAGGTGGACATCAGAGTATTTGTGGTCGAGCCATGAAAATCTTGTAGGGTTTCGCGCTCTATTTAATTTGGCTTCATGGACGCGTGAAGAAGAGCCTCAAGTCCTCAGTGAACTTTCATCAGGACTTGAGATGTGGTATGCGGTCTCAAAAAAGGCGCCGGGAGTCTCAATCGCCACCCGCTATTCGACACAGTCCAGATACTCGGCTGTTCCACTTACTTTAACTTTGGTGACGAACCCTTTGATGGGTAGCGTGTCCATTGCGTACGCGCTGAAACCCACTGAATCTTCCGTATTTGCATCTCGCTATGATTTCAACTTGTATTCGTATCTTTCTGATCTTACTATAGGTTGCGAGCTATGGCGCTCCAAACCAATTTCTCTTAAAGCGACGGATGATGAATCTCGGGAAGGGGCCATATCCGTGTTTAAAGCCTCGACTGCACTGGCATCGCAAACTTTGAAACTGCTATGGGAGGGATCCTACCGCGGTTTCCTAGTCTCCTCGGGAATAAACCTATGCTACGGAGACCGAACTGTTCCAGTTCACATGGGAATCGAGCTGTTATATTCGTCATAGAAAATGCTTAACTGTATAATATAGGCCTACTTATCTCCAATTGCAGCTTCGCTCCCAGCTTTGCTCACATCTTCAGCCTGGTTTTCTGCTACAGTCCCAGAATTTATTGCCGGCGGTAGATTAGTTGCTGGTTGACTTTTCGCCGGAGATGAATGTGGGACAAGAGCTTGGAGGGAACGCGGTAGTGGCGGGAGACCCCCTGGTGGTAGTTTAATTTGATCAAGTGACGGCAAGTTAAGGCGTGGACGCTCAGGAGGAGGTGCTACTGGTTTATCAGGAGGCATAACATGGAGAAGAGGCCGCCTGGGTTTCCGTTCCAGTGCTGGCTTCGGCGATGAACGTGTGTTCGCAGGGGTTTCAGATGCAGGTTTTGATGTTTCGTAGCGGCTTTTGCGTGTTTTAAGAATCTTTTTGGGCTGCGGTGGCGGGCCTAAAGTAGGCGGTGCTGACTTCCTTACAGCCTCATGAGCCAGTTGATCATGTTTATCCAACTTTGTCCAAATAAACCACGCATCAGCTCGGGACCCCGCTTTCATGATGCGCTCCATGTAATTCAGAACTCTGGGGAGTCTGGATGCACACCGCTCAATCGAAGGGTGCAGGCGCTGGGGAATACCACGTAGACGTATTGTTACTGATGTCCAGACCAAATTTTCCGGTTGTGGAGCCTTCTTTTCGACTCCCGGTGTCTTTATGACGTCACCTGATGGGTTCGGCTCTTCTCGTTCTTCTAGCTCTTCATCGCTGTGTTTTTGAGAAGGGGTATGGAGGAAAGACCACAGAATGTCATTATTGGAAAGAATTTCCACAACGCCATTCTTCGGGATTATGAATCTTTCATTCTGATTCTCCTCAAATTCAAACACGAGCATAGTAGACTTTGGCGGTGTAGCAACAGGTCGCGCAGACTGCTGTGCTCGTTGTGGAGGCCCTCGAGGAAACATCACAGCCATTTTTGCTTGATTTATGAAATTTTGGAATCGCGCAACATCCGCGGCCGGGGCTTTTCCGGTTGCAACAATCTTCATCAGTTCTGCAAGAGACTGATCACGCTGTGCCATTTGCTGCAGCTTGAAAATAACCATCTGATTAACGTTTGTTGAGGAAGAAGAGTTGGATGCTGCCTGAGCTGGTGGCGGTTGCGATGCTGCCGCAGGAGGGGCTTTAGAAGACACAGTGGGGTTTATTGATGGTTCCGGTGCTCCTGATACTCTTTGCTTGTGTATATCCGCCTTTGAGTCTGGAATCTGGTGAGTGCATCCTGATCCGGTATCAGCACCCTCTAGTTCTTTCCTACTTCCGGGGTCAGAGTCTGAATTCACGGTGCGGCTTTTTGTTGCAGAATTAGTTTCCAATTTTCGTTCGTTAGTTTCCAAATCGTTTTGAGTATCTCTCAGACCCGATCCAGTTGTGCTTTCTGTCTGCTCAGAGGTTGTGTCAACCGTTCCCAAAGCTGGAACAGGCTTATTTTCAGCATCGGGCCTTGTTAAATCATTCCGTACAGCCTCAGAGTTCTCGGAGAGATCATTCTTTATTTGAGCTTGCATTTTTGGGAGACTGATATTAGTGGTGTCTTTTTGTGTATCCGTCGAGGTCTCGGTCACGTTCAAGGTGTTCGGCTCCGGGTTTGGTATTGAGCTGGTGATCGCCGGACTGATTACACTTGATCCCGAGCTAGAAACTCTTGGAGACTGTTGACATGTATTTGTGGCAACAATTGATGGTCCTTGACCATTGCCGGGCGCAGTGACAGGTCGAGTGTCCTCGTCATCACTATCATTATCGTCGCGCACGATAAATACCTTTACCCTGAACGTATGAGGTCCAAGTTCCATTTCGCATTCAGCGGCTTTGAGCATTCTTTCCCGCGCCGCATAGTCGTGTGGAAGCTTCTTTCCTTTGACCTTTCTGGTCCAATATGTTTCAAACATAGAGCCAGAAAGCCAGTTTGCTCTTGATGTATGAATAGCATGCGACAGAGCCCGAGAAGCCTTCTCACTTTGTGGATTCTGGAGGCGAGAAAAGTCAGGAGGCTCTAGGCTAACAGGTACATTATGTTCAATAACGTATGGCACCTCAGGTCTGGGCCGCTCGCGCTTGAGACGCTTTGAGGATATTTGTGGTTGCGCGGACTCATTGTTGACATTTGATTCTGTTTCGTAGTCCCACTCATCCTCCGACTCATACTCGAATTCTTCACTAAGAGCTCGGAGACGTGCGTGTCGTCTCCTACTCATTGGGTCAAGTAAGTTATCCGATTATATAAGAAGCGTGTTCTATAGTTTAGCTCTGGTGACATACTGTGTGAAGTTCTATTTACATTGTTGTAAAGCAGCATTGAAGCGTTTGTGGGATTTCTGGGTACCTAAAACGCTTACTGCTTCGATCACAGACACACCTGGCTGCGCGTCCAGCAAAGCATATCGCAGAGCAGGAAACGCACGCTTCTTGCCAAATTCCGTCACCAATGCGTCTACAGATGCGCCATCAGATGCGGCCTCGAGCACTGGAAGCCACTGATCTTGAGGTGGGCTGGAAAATTGGGGCTCTGATAGAACTGTTTTAACACGGGCGACGTAGTCTGAAATTGAAGAGACGTGGTCCTTCAGAACTCCAAAAATACGTTTGGCCTCATCACGTTCAACGTTGCAGTGATCTTTGAGATGATGCCAGCATCGATCTTCAAGATTTTCAGGATCTAACTTTACCAGGAGCCTAAAGTGGGCGTGATCAAAGAATTCGAGCTTCGACATATCTACCTGGACATTGCCTCGAGTCAAATTATCTGTGCTGAAAAGGTTCTCTAACTCCTTCATGCTCATTACCTCTGACTCTCCAGTCTGCAAGTGTGGAGACCAACCCAAAAGAGCGACAAAATTTACCAAGGCTTGAGGCAGAATTCCGCGTCCTGCCAGCTCTGCAATTCCGGTGTCAGAGCGGCGCTTGCTCAATTTTTTGCCTCCAGGTCCAACCAAAAGTGGAATGTGCCAAAACTCGGGAGGATCCCAACCCAGAGCGTGGTACAATGCAATATGCTTAGGGGTAGATGGAAGCCATTCCTCACCCCGAATGACGTGTGTAATTCCCATCAAATGGTCGTCGATTACATTGGCAAAATGATATGTGGGCATTCCGTCGCTCTTCATCAAGGTGAAGTCATCGAAGCGGACATCTACTGGGTGCTGCTGAACTTGGATGCTAGTAGTACCATGAAGTCCATCTTGGAATGGCGGATACTTTTCTGGTGATTTGAATCGCAATATTGGATGTGATACGCGCTCCGAATTAGGCGGTGGATCATGAAGACACCGGCGATCGTAAGAAGCCGTTGATGGGGGGCTTAGCTGCCGCGCCGACGCACTGAGCGAATCAAGTCTATCTTTTGAACACCAGCATTCATATGCATGCCCTGATTTTAGGAGCAAGTCGGCGTACTTTTTATATATGGCTTTTCGCTCACTCTGAAGTATCGGGCCTTCATCCCAATATAATCCGGCCCACTTCAGGCTTCGGTATAGTTCCTCAGCTGCACCAGGTATTAGCCGCTTTCTATCTGTATCCTCCAGTCGTAAAACGAAACTTCCCTTCATGTGCTTGGCAAGGAGATAATTGTAGGCAGCAGTGCGTAAAGAGCCTAGGTGTAGTGACCCTGTAGGAGAGGGTGCGAACCTCGTTCGCACTGGCTTTGGCGTAGGATTTTGGAGATTGAGATACTGAGACGATCCAAGCGGTTTCTTGGTATAAAGCCCACCGGGACGTGGCAGCCTTTTCATCTCAATCAGAGAACTCCTGGTGTCGCTTAGTAGTACTTACTTAGCGTTGACTATTCACTTACTTCCTCTCTGAGTTAATCAGTATGCATGAGTATTTTCTAAAAGCGAAATAAAAATCCAATTTAGCCCTTGTTTTCTCTGTCGGGTCTAATCTAGAATGAAGTATTCTTATCGTTACATTTCAAGATCGCCCCTTTTCTCAGCATTGACAAGGCTGTAAAACATACCTTTCTTCGCTAGTAACGCGTCAGGAGTGTCGAACTCTGCGACTGAACCGTGATCAAGCACCAGGATACGATCTGAGTCCATAATTGTATTGAGTCTGTGAGCGACCGTTAAGATGGTGCGAGATTTGAACTCTGTCCTAATTGTTTGTTGTAGAACCCAATCAGTCTCAACATCTACAGAAGCTGTGGCTTCGTCGAGGACAAGAATCTTACCTTCATGAAGAAGGGCACGTCCTAGACAGACAAGTTGTGCTTGACCACGGCTTAGATTATCACCACCATCTGTCAGAACAGTGTCTAGACCTTGCAAACTTTCGAAATGTCCTTTGAGATGACACAGCTCCAGAATTCGCCATAGGCGGGCATCGTCAGCGGTATCAAGTGGGTCCAAGTTTTCTCGGACAGTTCCAGAAAATATCTGCGCATCCTGGGGAATAATTGAAAGATGTGAGCGAAGGTCATAGAGCCCTAGTGTTGAAGTGTCAATGTCGTCAATCTGAATACTTCCAGCAGAAGCCTCTATTAGACGGAAAAGTGCTAAGGTTAAGGTGGACTTTCCGGACCCTGTGCGGCCAACTATTCCAATTCGCTCGCCCGGTTTGATCTTGAGACTCAGTTTCTTTAGTACATCAGGGCCATCTGCCTTGTATCTGCAGCTGTATTCGCCAAACAGCACTGCACCCATATCAGGCCAAGACTCATCAGGAGTGTTCGCAGAAATAACTGCTGGTGCTTCTTGCTCGATATCGATATACTCAACAATGCGGTCTAGAGCAACCGCGGCGACCTCAAGGTTCGCAATCTGTGAAATGATTGAACTGACAATCATACCAATCTTATTCACAAATTGAATCACTACACCAACAGATGCAACGCTCAGCCTCCCATGGGAAACCAACATTATGCTGGACACAATAGCTGTAACACGAAGGGCTGTTGAAAGGCATTGGATTCGCCATTGTAGCCAACCCTGAAGCTGTCGTTGCAGGAATCGCATTTCGATCCAGTGGTTCTGCCTTGCATCATAAAGCTCAATATATTGCTTTATGCGACTGAAACCACGAACAAGCGTAGCACCCTTCAGAGTTTCCTCGATTTGAGACAGCAGGGGGCTGTTGGTGGCTTTAACAAGTCTGCTGACCTGACGAGATGTCGGCACATAAAGGAGCCGATAATACTGGACCAGTAATCCAAGAGGGATAAACACAATGACAGTCAAAGGCGTGGCTGCTATAACATAAACAGCCAACAAAGCAACGTTGATCAAATGCCGCAAAAACAGATACATTCCTTGGGGGAGACTAGTGTCGAGCTGGTTAATATCGCCGGTGAACCGATTTATTACTCGCCCAAGCGGAGTTACGTCGAAGAAGGTCATAGGAGCATGCATTACACGCCAAAGCATTCTAGAGTGGAAGTGCTTTGCAGCCTGTATGGACAACACGCCCAAAAACCATAAGAACCCGCCCATACTTAAGAAGCTGCTCAGAACTGTAATTGCCATATAAACGCCAATATACCACTCCGCCGGGCCTAAACTCGTAAATCGATGGCTTGAAATCACGCCCAGCCAGACACTAATCGAATTCATACACATGACAGACAAAATTGTGACCCCAAAACCGGTAACCAGCTCCCATTTTGGAATAACACTGAGGTAGCGACCATAAACTGCGAGACTCGAAGACGTCTTCTTAGACTCGTCGGCATTTTCCTCGTCCGTGCGTCTCTCATCGCTAAGTGCAAGCTGATCACCAGGCAAAATAACCAGAGGGAGGGTCTTGTTCATCTTGGATATCCCGTCAGACACATTGTCGGTATCTGCTCGAGATGGAGCCTGGGATGATAGGGCTGAAGCCTCGCGCGATCTTACATGCTCCTTGCGATCATATATTTCAACAGAATCAATAGAACCAGTGCCGAACTCTTTTATCAACCGGTATGTTATCGAATGCTCGCGTCTCTGAAGCATAGACTCTATGGTAGTTTGTTCGACGACCGCCTTATCTTGAATTGCCAATATGACAGACGCATGTGCTAAAACCTTAACGTAGTTCGTGGCCAGAATAACAGTGTGGTGAGATAGTATTCCATCTTTCGAGAACAGATGGTCTACAAGATATTTCGCAACGTGCTCATCAACAGCGCTAAGAACATCGTCAAGAATATATATATCCGCCCGACTATACACAGCGCGTGCGAGAGCCACACGAGCTTTCTGACCGCCACTCAGCCCGATCCCACGCTCTCCAACTTCAGTCTCATGGCCCTTGGGCATCTGCTCCACATCTTTAGTGAGTGAACAGGCCAAAATCACTTCATTGTACCATTCTTCTTCGTACGTTTGTCCGAAAACGATATTTTCACGTAGAGTACCATTTTGTAACCAGGGGTCTTGAGTACAGTACGCCAGTGAGCCAATGACTGAGACTGATCCAGCCTTTACACAAAGCTCCCCTACGATTGCCTTAAGTAGAGCAGTCTTACCGGCACCAACCCTACCTGTAACGCAGACGAAGTCACCAGTTGATGCATGAACGTTGAGATCGCGAAGTGCTGTGGCCTCTTCTGAGTCGTTCCAAGAAATTGTAACGTCTCTCATTTCAATTGAACCTGGTTTCTCACCAGGCTGCGCCATACTGCGGTAATAGTTCACATAGTTCTGCTCGGGCTGCGACAGCAAGTCGGTTATACGTTGATTAGCAGTCAGAAGCTGCATTAATTGAGTTATAACTGCAGGAAGCGTACCAGCCTGTATGGAGACGATGGTAAGAAGCGAGAGCGTGGGAAATACAATATCAGGAGTGAGTGCGCCACGTTCCCACCACAAATATGCCAAAAAGACAAAGATTGCTACTAAGTCGTCAGAGACGGCCCAAACGCCATTATTAACGGCAGTTATCCGCAGAAAATCCCGTAATTTAGGCAACTCAACTTCGTTATGCATGCGCTTCACGCGCTCGTGGTACGGCCGTTCCCAAGCATACAGCTTCAAGGACTTGATGTTACGCAGCAGATTAGTGGTAGCCTTCGTACGTTCGTCCGCAGCTTCCATCCAAGCAGGATATAATGGCATCGAAAGCTTGCTCGTATATCCAGTGAACAGTGCAAAGAAACCCAGAACCACAGCGCCACCTGCAACGGGAGGACCAACAAGAATCCACAGCTGCCATATAGCTAAAAGTAACATTAGCGGACAAGTTACCATAATGATTATGACGTCTGATAACATTAGGATGAAGTTGGTATCGACATTGACGAGGTTTACAATCTTGGATGTATCAAAGGACTCTCTCGCCACAGGAGCCAGGTTCAAAGATTTCCGGTATATGACACCAGTCACCGAAGCACGGGCAACTACATCAGCGTAACCCTGATAGAGCTGGCTAATCTTGAAAAGAGCACCTTCAAAGAGAGGGAATAAACCAAATAACACGCCGAAATATAAAGCAGGAAACAATGGTGCTTTACCGTCAACATGATCCTGGAGGAGTCGAAAAGTCGTACTAAGTAAGGCAGGTTCGAATAGCCAGATGAATTCAGCAATTATATCCACTAGTAGCATGATTGTGAGCTCCCATTTCAGTGCGTAGAGAAGAGCGAAAAGTACTCTGTATTTAGACCCTGTGAACTTGTCCAAGGCACACTGCAGCCGCTCGTGAATCGAGACAGCATTCAGCTCGGACGGAGGACGAGGCATATCGGAGCGCGAAAGCTTCTCTTTTTTGCCTTTCTTCATCATAGGTGTAACGAAACCCATAGATATTCTATCAAACAACGTAGTGGCATCAAAGCATCTGTAATTACGGCCTTCATAGAGTAACTCCTTAGCTGAGTCTCCATGTACGTGGGCGCGCGGCGAAGATTCAGTGAAAAGAAGAATCGCAGAAAGAGCAGCTATGCCGGCATAGATCTTCAGCAATATATAATCTGCACGCAAATAAGAATTGACCAGTAAAGAGACCGACATAAGGGAACTGAAAAGCCAGTAAAGAAGTAACCCGCCACAAGTAATGCGAACACGGCCAGCTTGGATGTAGTGACCAAGAGACGCATATGCAAAGCTGCAGATGATGATCCAGTCAGTCCAGCTTGGGGAGATGTCTAGCAGAATTGGCACACTCATCCATAGTACAAATACAACAAGCGACAAGATAAAACTAAAAACTTCGGAAGATTTTACCCGTGATTCAATGCGAGGGGTCTTCAATAGTGGCAAAAGCTCGGAAGTCAAAGTCAACGCCGCTCCGACTAGGAGACCAGCAAGCGTTAACTTCTCCGAACATTCGCTGAGGTACCCAGTCGTGGGATCAAACAGCGGGCAACCCAACATTCCCCCCTCCTGTGTAAATGCATATGCTACATAGACGCGACTTTTATATGTTGCGGGCTAGTCACCGTGCGTGTGTATGTGTCATCACCTTACCCTTATCGCACTTGGCATCGAGAGTGATGCCGTGGGAAGAAGAGTATGCATTTAGAGTAGCTAATGTCCAAATATATATGCATTTATGTACCTATCCACATGTGACAGCTTTGCGGTGAAGAATCTATCCCCAATTTTATTTTGCAATCGTTTAGATCTGCGTAAATTTTGATAGCGTGATTAGTGTCGTTGGTGCCGTACGTCCAGATGCAAATCCTCTGAAATAGTCTTAATTTTGTTCAATTAGAAAGAATGGCAACATTCAAATTATATGGGCACACTATATTTCTTGGCTTTATAAGACGTTGAAGTTCTTGACTAGCGGAGTATAAATATGAGATTTAACTGCTTTTCCTGAGTAACCCGACTAACTTAAGCGACCTATTCAGCTCAGAGTAGGAAATTTTAGAAGACAAGGAAAAGGTGTGAGTAAAGAATTAACAAGCCATACGCCATTGAACTCCATGTATGATCCAAGGCTCATATATAACAAACTCCAGTGTTAGCGCCACTAGTGCTTACCTCTCTTGCGCCCCGGTAGATCTAGGATACCCCTCGGGTTTCACATAATTCACAGTTTTTCAGCAAGAAATTCCATACGTCCAGAATGCTTAACGGGTCTTGACGAAGCCAATCTCGTTAGCCTTCTCGCGGAAAGTTTGACGGCTAAGCATGAGGCCATACTTGCGGATAACGGCGTTGCGCGAGCCAGTGACACGGCAGGCGCGCGAGCCCTTGCCGTAGCGACGCGGGTGTGAGAACCAGATGTTGGCGTGCGACATCCTAATTTCTTGGTCTTGTAACTGATGGAATGGTAATAGTTTAGTACTACAGGCCAGGTTAGATTGCTGACATCACACTAAAGCGACTGACCCTGAGCCCTCATATTACTTTACGGGGCATACCCAACCCCTGCCCTGGAAAGTATTATCTAATATTATACTGGTTTCTTCCCGCTCGCTATTATTCTTCTTGAGAAATGGTGGTACACCGCCCTACCCTCAAGAAGAGACAGAAAGGATTTAAAAGTAAGCATGCTACCAAAGGTGCTATAAGGGCCGAAAATAAAGGCCGAATTGGTAAAACCAGTGGCACCAATGGCACCACCAAACAAGGTAATACCATGTCAAAACAGGACCGTCGCAATTTGGCTAACCAGCTCAAAGCAAATAAGCAAGCTTCCGCCTTAGAACGCTCACGTCTATTTAATGGTAAGAACGGCGTTCCACGAAATATAGCAGTGATACCTTTGACCACTGATATCGACTCAGCATCTGCCGTAGAACGCCTTGTCGCCGGCTTGGATGCAGAGATTGATGCAAGTTGCCCTGGCTTGATGTATATTCCACGTTACCGGCAACAACTGAGGTGGTTTATCCCTGACTATACCAGCTTTTGGGAGTTGTTGGACGCTGCTCGATCTGCTGATTTTGTGGTATTTGTGCTGAGCGCAACCTGTGAAATTGTAGACTATGGTGAACAAATTGTTAGATGCATTGCCAGCCAAGGTATGACTACGCCTCTGGGACTCATATGGGGCTTAGAGGGCCACAGTTCTAAAAACCAAGTTCAGATACGCGAGTCACTGACGTCTTGGTTCAGTCACTTTTTTGTCAATGAGCGTCTCTATGATATTGCGAGAGATTCCGACGTGCTTGTTGCAACGCGCATCATCTGCCAACGTACTCCTAAAGGTGTGAGCTGGCGAGATGAACGACCTTATTTGGTTGCCAAAAGTGTCGAGTTAATTGACGGAAAGCTGGCTCTCAGTGGGCATATTCGAGGTCAAGCACTAAGTGCGGATATGCTTGTTCATATAACTGGGATCGGCGACCTTTTGATAGATCACATTGATATATATGGTGACGAAGAGAACCAATTAACATCGTCTCAGACTCAGACTCTCGACCCCCTGATCGAAGAAGAGGTTGTACTACATGATGCGCCACTGGGTGCTAAAGGTGCTGGAATACGCGTAGATGGACACACATACATTAATGAACTTATGGAGCAGGGAATGAGTGAGGCTCCTGCAACTATCAAGCGGCTGCCAAAAGGTATTTCTGACTACCAAGCTTCGTGGATGCTTGAGAGCGAAGATTATGGATTCGATCCTGAAGAATTCGATGATGGAGAAGCTGCAATGAGCGACGAAGAAGGTGAGTTAGTTCAGATTTCAAGCCGCCGGGAGAATGAAGAAGATGAAGAGATGGAGGTTGATGAGCTCGACAAGGAAGGCCTCCAGCGCTTTCAAGAAGCCCAAGAGGATCTTAAGTTCCCGGACGAGCTTGAGCTGAGACCAGAAGAGAGTGGAATAGAGCGCTTAAAGCGATACCGAGGACTCCGGAGCTTAAGGCAGGCAGAGTGGGACGCTAATGAGATAGATCCACGCGCACCTGTGGAATTCACTCGTCTCTGGCGCCCCGGATCTCTAGTAGGAACTCGAAACAATATTCTCAAAAGTCTCAATGCCGGAGAGCAAGCACCAGTTGGTACGAAAGTAGTACTACACCTTACAGGATTTGATTTGAGTAAAGTTGAGGGACTCTCAACTGGACCAAAGTCTAGTTTGACTGCCTACGGCTTGCTGCCGGGTGAGCAAAAATGGGGTGTTGTGAGTATGTCAGTTATTCCTGATTCAGAGATTGTGGAACCAGTCAAGTCAAAGGATTCCGTCGTGGTTCAGGTGGGACCGCGCCGTCTGCTAACGCGGCCTCTTTACAGCCAGTCTGGTCATAATGACAACAATGTTTACAAATTCTACAGATACCTCCACGGTGGGAGGGCTGCAACTGCCACTGTATTAGCCCCAGTCCTTCTAGGCAATGCGCCTGTTGTATGGTTTAAAGGCTTGGAAGACTATCAAATACTTGGTACAGGTACGGTTCTCAACTCCGATGCGAATCGAGTAATTCTCAAAACAGCTGTGCTTACGGGCTACCCAGTCAAGATACACCGTAAGGTGGTGACAGTGCGGTACATGTTCTTCAACCGTGAGGATGTAAACTGGTTCAAAGCTGTTCCATTATTCACCAAACATGGCGCGCAGGGTGTTATAAAAGAGCCTCTTGGTACGCATGGTTACTTGAAGGCTACATTTGACCGCAAAATTAGAGCAAATGACACCATAGCTATGGCTCTATACAAGCGAGTGTGGCCAAAACCTGCTCTTTTGCTATAGAAAAAAAGTACATTATTATTGTGCATAAATAAATTAAAATCTAGTCCTCGTCGTGTAGGTCTCTATTTGAAGGTACTCCAACGACCCCCCAAGGAATTCCCGAAACCTGCTCAAGTCGCGATAAAATCACCTGCATATGCGTGTAGAGCCCAAACTCCTTAAATTCACCATCGTATGAGTGAAGCATACCTACTACAGAGAGTCCACGACCTCTACCCTCAAAGGGCATTGATTTCGCCAGTATCCATGCGCCAGAGTCACCTCCACTAGCAAACATCGTACAATTCTCACTGCGCACAGCAAATTCTGAAGACTGCAACCTACCACCAGACCAATAGACGATACGAGCAGTGCTCGCCGTACCTCCTGTAAACTTAGAGGTGGAGCCGTACTTGAAAACTTTGAAACCTTTAGGGGACTTGGCCGATGCAACGCTGGTAACGTCCAGATTTCCGAGTATCAAAGCAGGATCGTATTGTGAGAAATCGATATCATCACCTAGTGTGTTCCGGCACTGGATGCCAGGAAAGCAACGAGCAACGGCAATGTCGCTGAGCATTCCGTTGACAACTGCCCGTTCTCCCCAAGTAAACTCTGCAACGGGATGAGGCGGGGCATCATCAAGTCTTTTTATTGCATCAGAGTACGCATTGTACTCGAGACTCGATGGACTGTAGTGTACCCTTTCATCTGCAAGAGCCTTGCGGAAAAGAGTTATAAGCAAAGGCGATGGAACAATCGCAATCTCAGGCGTCAGAGTCACGTCTTCGTCAAAGTCACCTTTGGCAGACTGATCCTTTAAATAAACGTGGCCAGCAGTTAGCATATAAGTGTCACCGGCGTAGTCCGATCCTTTCGAAACAATTGGATACAGAAATCCACCAAGAGTACCACTCACGCGATCTGGGCCTTTTGTGGCGACTGAAACTGCAATAGGAGGCTTATTAGGATCTCGAGGCACTCTGAAAGGGGCGGCTGGCTGCGAAGTTACTGCGTTTCCACTCGCTAGACAGATATAGTCATGCCTACCATAAACGTGTATCTGACGCACCTCTTGCTGGAGAGCATCAATTGCTTGTCGCTGGCGGCTGCTTACGCCTGTCGGCATACCGATGCATAGAGTGGCCACAGAGATTCGAGGGGAAAGTCCACGAAGAACCGGAGCCACATATGCGCCTTCGGTTTCCACGAGGCCAGTAGATCCAACATTTTCCAGGATTCGAACTACAAGGCGCTCATGCAGAGCTGGGGCAGACCCTAAAGCAAAATTTCTTAGCTCGCGAGGCCCACGAAACGCATCAGCGCCCTCCAATGAATCTGCGAAGGTTGAAAATGCACTTAAGAGAGCTGTGCGCGCGATAGTTCGTTTCTGGTCGTCCACAAGAAGGGTATCAGCAAATCGTAATATGATCTGTACAATCGTAGTAAGTGCAGGAAAGGGCTGGTCTCCTAGTAGGCCGAGCCCTCCATACACAGATGGAGCGGCATCTCTCAGCACCTGACTTAGTTTTACTGCGACATGGGGCGCGTTGTCGAACTGCGTAGACGCTGTCAGGTTTTGTAGACGAGTAGAGGCTTGTTCAAGGCTAGAGAGAATATCAATGTTCGAAAAGGCTCTAGAAGAGGTTGCTCTCAATGGACTAGGGCTTATCGGAAGGTCCACAGGTATAGCCATTTGGCTCACCCCGAACGATTGATGAGGTGGGTCGGCCCGCGGGCGGGCCGGACGGCTGAAATCTGCCTCTAGCGAGTTTTCGAGAGAGTCTGCGTCGACTACTCTGATTATATGGCGCTTGTTTTTATTAGTTGAAGATGATTGTCGGGAATCCACAGTAGAGACACTGGTAGCTGCAGTGCTTTGAGTAGCTTGAGTGCTCCGCGAACCCCTAGTGACTATTGAGTTCGAGTCGGTGAACTGTGGAGTCTGCGACGTCAAATCCTTGATCTCGTCATTGTAATCTGGGGCACTGAAATTTGTCGGCAGCTCTGGACTATCTTGGTCTTCAGGCAAATTAGAGGGGAGTTCTCGACCACGTGCTGAGCCTCGCGCAAGCTTTAAAAAAAAGGAGAGCCTTCTCCCAGAACCCCTCTCATTCGACATAATTTAGAGGCAATTCGGATTTCTCGAATTACTACGCTCCCAAATAAACCTGTCTTAGTGCCGCGTGCGGCATCGGCTTATTTCGTGCAGGTGCTAATCATATGCGCCATGTGTCATCACACTGATCTGCCAACTTGGGCTCATCGTGACTTACGTGACATAGTAGCGCTTAAGTAATTCCCAGCTTAGGTGAACATTCGACTTGGGAGCGCACGATTCTTTGCCGGACGCAGTAGAGAGTGGGATGAGGAGCGAAGGAGAGATCCGCCAAGGCGACCTGATGCCAGTTTTCTCTGAGATTTTTATATGACAATGTCGCCACAAAAAGCTAAATCGTGCTTCTTGCGATTCTACATAGAAATATTAGAGTTAATTAATTGATGGTCCGCTAGTCAAATATCTTTTTGATCTTTTCCTTAAGCGTCGATGGCTTGTGTTCTTTCTCGGCCGCTTTCTTGGAACGCCTGGATGATCTGGACCACGACGGCGACATCGCGGGAGCAAACATATCAGCCTTCTTCTGACTGTCTCCGTTATCTTGCTCGCTGAGCGCAACCTCGTCCCACTCAGACATATTTGTGTTAGGCGATTAAGTTAGCGAAAGGTATGGGTACGTTTCGTTATATACACAGCCTACCCGGCTGATAAGATATGCATCAAACTTGCCTGATGAATCAGCTCTTAGGTGCGTGATTACGGGAATAGGAAGACAAGACAGGCTTGGCGCTAAATAAAAAGAGCTAAACAGGCCGGTTTAATATTGACGAGCTAACAACATTTCCATTCGAAAAATTAAAGCAGCTGCGGCCCAGCAAATGGGGCTTCACAGCAGTCATTATTTTCAGTGAATATGCGTTCCCGTACTCAGAGAAAGCGAGAACCAGAGGCGTAAACATTCCAAACTTGCGATCCTGCGTGAACGGAAAAATTATTAGAGACGATCTTGAAAAAATCAACTGAACTACGTTTCTTCCACAAGGGAGTGACCTAGATATCCTGGACCCGCTCAAAGGAGAGGCAAGTGGCGCAACTTGCACTCAAGTTGCACTCAATAGTTAGTCAGCACACTTCCAGACGGCAGCGCGGGTGATAGAATCATCTGCAGTCAGTCACGTCGGCTGGCCGATATTGACTTTAAAATGAGTGCGGATGACGACGATTTTGAGAAGCTGCTGGCATCTGGTCACAATCTGGACTCTATCATTCCTCGGGATCTAAGTGGAAAGGACAAGATAGAACATGCTACTGATGCCATAGACTATGAATCAGAGGGTGAGCTCGCGGAAGAAGAAGACGTTGAGCCAGCCTCCGACCTCGCCTCCGATGCGGGGGATGGGGTTGATGCTGACTCGGATGGCGGATTCTCTGAGCCAAACGACTGGACGGATGCTTTTGCCGCAGAGCTCGGCCTGGTAGCTGAGCCTGAGGAAGATGTTGCTGCAGCCCAACTGAGACAGCTCAGAGTGTTTTGGCCAGGCTTCAAGCCTCACACAATTCTGAAAATGAACGAGCTTTTTGGCCCACAGCCATCGACATCGACTCAGCCGGCACCTCCTCGTGTTTTTCGCGCCGTAGTGCCTCAACGACCCAGATTAGATGTTGATACAGATCAAAGAGCTGTGTTTGAAGGAATTTCGCGAGGTGCTCCTCATCAGGGGCCGGTCGTTGTTCAGCTGCGCCCTGACCTAGATAAAGCGGAGCTCTTGGGCTCGGCAGAGTCGGTAAAGGCTTCAGATGCAAAAGAGGAAAGTGATCCTGGCCTCAGCTATGATGACGAGGAATTGGCGCTTGAGGTTGTGGACTGGGATTCCATACTAGACCCCCCTTCTCCCCAGAAACATCCACCGCCTAAGAAACCTAGGCTAGTTTCTGCCGATGTCTTCTCCGAAATATATGACTCGGACATCGAGGAAAAACTTCTTAAAGGTACTCTAGAGCTAGCTCCGAGCCGCCCGCAAGTCGACATGAATGACCCGAACTTGCTTTTCATAGAGGATCGCACTCCAAAGAATGTGAGTTTAGAGCCTCGTTACAACATTTCCAATGATCGTGCATACGACATGCTACGTGAGAACTATCAAAAGAAGGTCAGATCGACCATTGGATCTCTCACAATCGACCATTCCCTGGTTGCCTTACGCTTGCAATCTCCGTTCTACAAGGTATACCTGACGAAGTCACAGATGCGTGCTTGGCATCGTCCCCGCTTTGTTGCTCGTCCAGGTACACAGGTAAATTTCTCACCTCTACGACAACGCAAGAAGCGTAAGGATAAGCACAAGACTATTCAACAACTCTTGGCCCACTCGGGAGACCTCACTCTTGGTGATTCGGCCCCGCTGTTTCTTATTGAGTATTCAGAAGAATTTCCATTGGTCCTAAATAATACTGGTATGGGTTCCAAACTTATCAATTATTACCGCAAGCGCACTGCTGATGATACTTCGCGCCCTAAATTGCCACTGGGCGAAACGCATGTTCTTGACGTACAAGATCGTTCTGCGTTTTGGAACTTTGGTTTCGTAGAACCAGGTAACGTGGTTCCTACTCTTTACAGTCAGATGATGAGAGCCCCAATATTCCGCCATGAGCCGAAGCGCAATGACTTTTTAGTGATCAGGAGCAGCGTAAGTTCTAGCCGAGGGCGCAGTCAACGCTGGTTTTTGAGGCCAGTACCGTACCTATTTGTAGCTGGGCAGGAACTTCCAGTGACTGTGGTACCCGGACCTCATTCAAGGAAGGTCACTGCGGCGTCCAAGAACCGACTCAAGATGATCGTATATCGTATACTCAACAAGAATCCGATGCACCAACTTCAAGTCAAGGATATCCTCGAGAATTTCCCTGGCCAAAATATAATGCAGAATCGGCAACGCCTGAAGGAGTTCATGGAATATCACAGACAAGGGGAAGCAGGTGGACACTGGAGACTTAAAGACGGTGACCTACTTTTGACTGAAGATCAGATACGTCAAATGATTACTCCCGAAGATGTCGCACTTCTTGAAAGCATGCAGATGGGCCAGCAGCGACTCGAAGATGCTGGATTCGCCACCACCCAGACCTCTGAATCCGCCGACGATGATGGCCAATCACTTGAAGAGCGACTGGCTCCTTGGAATTTATCACGCAATTTTGTTAATGCCGTTCAAGGCAAGGCTATGCTGCAACTCACTGGTGAAGGTGATCCAAGCGCGCGCAACGAAGGATTCTCATTTTTACGGACGTCGATGAAAGGTGGATTCAAAGGTGGCGATCAGCAGATTGATGCCCTAAAGCTGGGCGGACACTCTTACAATGTTGCGCTCCAGCAGAAGGCTTATGATGAAGAAATTCGTCGCATTTGGTATGCTCAAGCACGTGCGCTGCGAATTTCGGATCCAGCAAAATTACCAGCCACTGATCACTCCCGGGAGCGCCAATCCCGAGCTCGAAAAGATCAGAGAAAAGTTTTGCAAATTACTCGTATGGTACGCGATTCCAATGGCATTTTACAGCGGAAGGTTCAGCTCGTTACCGACCCCAATGTTATTCGAGCGTACCTCAAGCGACGCCAAGTAATCGACGAGGCCAAAATGGCAGTCGACGACATTACGGTGACTGACAACGCTGAGGCTAATGAGCAGAAACGGAAGTTCCTGGAAGCTGAATTTGCCCGTCTATCGCGCAATCATGATCGTAGGCTTGCACGGAAAGCAATAAAGGATGCCACTGAGGGTGGCAACAAAAAGACCACACGTAAATGTGCGACGTGTGGTGCAATTGGGCACATCAAGACTAACAAAGCGTGCCCAATGTTTAATGATATTTATTTGGGCGGTCAGCCGAAATGAGCATGCTGCTGCGGTACGTAATTCATGACTCTATATTTGATTTTCAAAAGTAACAAACCCACAATGCTAGGCTCACGAGGTTTAGTGATGAATGCAATATAAAGCTAGCTTCGGGGAGCACTATCGGGGATGCTGCTGTTAAACTTGACTTAGATTATGAGGATAGGAATATTAACAGCAATTACAAAAACATTACTGGCTCTCACTACGAGCATATATCGAGATATCAGGCTGATGCAATTACTTCCGGCAAGCATCTGCACACCAAACGCTCGATGAGTCTTAATCACACACATGCTCTTCTCCCTCTTTGGAGAAAAGACACTACAGATTACTTACTATAGAATTTTACATGGAATCTCAACATCGGTCTATGCAATGAGTTGAACATATCACTAAAACAATTATTTGGGTGATACTTTTTGCCAAAAAGATATTTCGTATGGAAAGAAAAATTGAGAAACTGTGTGATATCTCAACATTAGAGGAAGTCTTCTGATTAGAGGTGATTCGCGAACACAGGAGAAAGAAGATGAGACAACCAACAGAAACTTGTATGTTTCAAATAAAAATTCATAAAACCGATATAATTGAGAGAATTGCCACGAGCCTAAGACTGCATTTGACCGCTTTGACTACTGTAATCCCGCACTTGACGTCCAAGTGAAAAAACGAAGCCCATATGTAATTGCTAGCAGGAGCACTTGCCCTCCTGAAGCGGCCGGGTAGCTATTGGCCAGCCGACATGATGTTTGCCGCAGACATTATCAGAATGCAATTTCGGAATTCTATTTCATCTGAATGTTCTCGATCGCCCTCGACGTGCGCCTGGTCCGGGTCTGGGTCCCTCGCCGAAACGACCTTTCTTATTCCCATCACGAACATTAGCAGTATGAGAAGAAGCCTGGAGTACTGGCGCAGCCTGGTCAAAGTCAAAAGGAGCACAGAACTCAGCTTTACGTTTCTTTTTCTGCAGAGATTGCGCTGCATTAGGAATGTTCGGAACCTTATCAACGATATTGACACGACGGCCATTGCTTTTACGATCAGGAAAATGTCTAGTCTCAAGTTTTTGATCTCCATCTTCTTGTTGTTCCTCAGTTCTAGAGTTATCGGATTCAGACTCAGACCCAGACTCAGACCCAGACTCAGACTCAGACCCGGATCCGGAGATGCCGGGAGTTGACATGCTTGCTTCGTTTCTCGCTGTGTTGAGTTGGCCCAAATCGTCTAATTTGATAAGGCCAAGGAATACAGGTGGGCTAGAAACCATAGTCGGTATACTATTAGCAAAAAGACGTGGTGTTGATAGCCGCAATGCTTTGGCTGCCTCTAAAACTGATGGCGAGTTCACATCTGCACAACTCTTATCCTCGACTGTAAAAGCAGATAGAGGGTCAGCCTCTGCTTCAATCACGAGCTCGACAATAGTTGTTGCAGCATCACGAACATAGGAGGTGATCTGGTGAGTTAAACCAAGAAGCTGCGCGACTGTGTGAGGCTTCACGGCCGCGATGGATATTAACATATGATTCGGCATAACATAGCGAGGAGACTCATCTTTTTGACGGGCAACTTGATCGCGCCAGTCATATATACGGGCAAGGACGGCTTGGTCAACTCGAGATATGATACGGTGCTTGAGAGCAAGGGGCAGCCACGCCGGTTCACGAAGGTTGTAGCCTGGCTTTTCGTACCGTTGAGCTGCTGTCTTCCGGGAGGACGCCAGGACATCCTCGAGCAGATTACGTTCCAACAATTCGTGTCGAAGTTGATCCCATACATATAACAAAAAGTGAGTATCCGCTCGTGCATATTCAATAAGTTCCTGGCCAAGTGGTCTTATGCGCCAGTCAGCGAGCTGATACTGCTTGTTGGGCGTATAGTTAG
The DNA here is from genome assembly GCA_001599275.1 of Wickerhamiella domercqiae. Taxonomy (NCBI): domain Eukaryota; kingdom Fungi; phylum Ascomycota; class Dipodascomycetes; order Dipodascales; family Trichomonascaceae; genus Wickerhamiella; species Wickerhamiella domercqiae. The sequence goes on from BCGM01000001.1 coordinate 730,729, forward strand.
CATAATTTTCCAGGAGAAAAGCTAGCGAATGGCGCGATAAGCCCAAAGAGCAAGCAGCATGGTATGTATCGACTAAGCCCACGACGTAAACGCCCAAATCTCGCTGCAGCCACTGTATATCATGATGCGCACCATGGAAGACTTTTACCACATTTGGGTCGCAAAATATGTCATTAAGAGCCTGGAGCTCCGTTCTTAGGGCTAATGTATCGATGAGCCAATCCTCATTCGTCGTCGAGATTTGCATCAAACACAACAACCCAAGATAAGTCCTATAGTCATGGTGCTCTAGGTCAACTGCAAGCGCCGTAGCCTTTCTAAGTTTGGAAATCATTTTTCGGAGCTTATGCGGGCTATCTACCCAGTTCAATGGCGTAGTCGCCATTGTCTTCGGAAAGGGCACACGAATACCTGGGTCATTCAATGACGTAGGGTAATGAGAAAGTTTGATTTCAGTAGCATACGGTTGGCTGAACCACAGACCAGCATGTTTTGGATCGGCAGGGTTACCTTTCAGCGATTCTGCAAGTCCAAGTGATGTAGCATGGGGCTTTTGAGTAAGGAGTGGCTTGAAGGGGCCCAGCGAATTATCAATGGGCGCATCAAATCTTTCCTGAGGCTTTTCGAGAATCTTATCGCGGGACTGAATTTTGGAAGGCTGACCTGATTGCAATAACGTCTTAGAGTTATTTCGCTCTACCGTTCCCAGATCCAAGCGATCGATCAAAGAATCGAAGACTACTTCTAAACTTGACCAACGAGCAATTAAGTCGTCCACAGACTCTAATTGAGGTGCGTTTTCTTTAGCTGATATCCGGAGGAGCCGGTTCAGAAGCCCGAGAAGCTCACCAGACACTTGCCTCGATGCCTCCGCCAACTCACGGTCTAGCGCCCGTACGTAGCCCACATCCTGCGAATACACAGAGCTCGCTGCTCTGATTAAGTTGACCAATCTGGTGAAAAACTCACCATATTCCTTGGTGAGAACCATACTAGTCCTTTTGTGGACTAGACAGTGAAAAAGTTCGATTACATACGCAAGTGTTATTTCTGAGGCTCCGCAGCTTCCTCATCCCTGCCACACCGGACACAATTGGCCCTGAATTGCGTTCTATGTTTCAAGGTTAGAGCCTCCCACAGTATCAAGTACCTAGAGAGACATCACTCATCCTAACACATAATTCCACAGACATTAAAGGGTGCGCTGACCTAAAATCTCTGTATGATACGCTATACGAGTCCAAAAAACTAAATTATGCGCTTTTCTCAAAAAGTGGCGCCATCCACAATAAATAATCTAGATTCGTGGCGCCTGAGCCAAGCCACTAACCTACGCACGTTTCTCGCCAGTTCATCGGTTTCCTTTGTCGCAGCGCAGCAATACATCTCGAAGGCTGCAGTGTGCCATCCTAATAAGGTAGTCTCCGCAACATGTCGATAGCATAGCCGGAGCCTATGTTTTGTCATATGTGCCTGTAACAGTGCCATTGAGGTCGCTGTGTCCTTATCAAGATCGCTCCGCACCAATTGAACATGAGCGCTTGATTTATACAGAAAACTGGTAATGAGAGGGGCCTCAGCACTAGACGGTTTCAGCCTTCCGCGGGTGACAGCATCCGCAAGCGTTTCCATGATGATGGGTAGACTTCGAAGCTTGGTCAAAACGCGGTCGTGAATGTTCTGCATCGCAGTGAAAGCCTCTCGGTTAGGCGTGACCAGTACTAGAGCAGTCTCTGGAGCCACGAATGCAATATATGCATATAGAAAGCCGTTAGAATTGAAGCGAGGAAGGCATATCGGTGCCCAATGCACCTCCCCATCATTAAATGCTTGAGTGTTGAATATCATACTGAAGATCAGATGGAGGTCTGGGGGATGCAAGCTGTGCCGACGGGGCCGTACGACACCCGCAAAACGACCATCGCAAAGTAGCAAGCCATACAAAAGCTCTGGAGTCCTAGCCTCAAGTAGCGCTGAATGGATTTTCTCTCTCACATCGCTTCTGGGAACGGGGAGCGATTCCAAAGCATTGAGCCAGGACCACGGCCGAAAATCGTTGAAATCTGAGATAAGAGCATCAAGGAATACCTCTGTTCCGCTGAGCAATGGCCTCAAATCTAGGTTTGGTCTTGCCTTAAAGGCACGTTCAATCTGACCGCGTGTGAGCGTAGAGAGAATTTGCGCATGTAGTAGCTCGAGTTGATGTCTGAGTTGGTGCTCAGAACGCTTGAGCTTGTCTATTGCGACGAGTAACAGTGGTGACTTGTCAAGGAACACGAACCGAGTGCCACCGAGAGCCCGGAAGCTTTGAAGCGCGTTGCCCAGCTCAAAGCATGAAAATATAGCTTGGATAACACCCATGTACGCGACCACCTCAGTCTCGTCACATTCTGTGTGATATACGGGTTTCCCTGCAGAGCTAAGAACGAAGTAGTGCACAGATCGCTCCGTCCATCCACCCATGATGATAAGTCACTCCTAATGCGGAAGTGGGTTCAGTACATACTGATAAAATTTTGACGCCTAGGATTTAGTCTTCTACTGAAAAGAATGAATTTGAGGATGCATATTACTTCAAGCCATCAATTTGAGCTCGTTCAGTCGTCATAGATAGCGTCATGCCTGAGGACGTTGATCGCCAAGATAACAACGCAGCGTGAGGAGGCGCAAGCCTTGACCGCGCAGCTCTTTTCCCGTCCGATTCATCGGCATCGTCTCGTGCTGAGGAACGATTTGCTCTCTTCTTGAGTAGGCGGTCGAGCGTGTCTTGCTTCTCTTCCTCTAATCGCTGCTGGCTGAGATTGCGCCGGCGTCGAGCAAGCTCAGCTCGCTTGATTCGTTGCTCTTCAACGCTTAAAACTTTCTTTTTCTGCTTTTTGCGCCCGTCAATCTCGCTGAGATCAAGCTCTAGTGATGCTCCAGCCAGCTTAGCGCGTTGCCGGTCGGTCAGTCTTCTCGCTGACGTGCGCCCATCCAGTTCTTCGGCTTCAGCCAATTCGTCCTCAGCTTCTTGTTCGGCATCTGCAGAAATTTCCGCGTCACTTGCGTCTTCAACCTCGTCTTCTTCGTCCTCATTTTCGTCGACATCAACGTCACCCTCGCCGTCGTCGAGACCCTCTTCCTCTATTTCTGATGTCTCTGCTCTGAGTTCATCAACATCATCCTCGTCAACATCATCAGGTGCTTCGGAATCTTCCTCTTCATCTTCCTCGAAGTCGATCTCATCTGACTCGCTCTCCTCCCTATACTCGGGAGCATAGTCACGACGACTACGACTTCGAGTCATAGGACCCTCATAATTAGATCCATCCGAGTCAGACTCATCGCTAACAGCTTTCCGGCGACTTTGTCTGGAGCTCGCCGGCATTTTCCCTCTGTCTTAGGCTTACCTAGCGGTCACTTACCTTCCTTCCCCACTCCATCATCGTTACCTATACTTCCACGTTTTTGGATCTTAGGGCGAGATGGATATTGTATTCCCAGAAACCACGAGCAGGTCACCCCAGCCACGTAGGCGACCGCTCAAATTGATGCACGTCTTGGCTGTTCTCTATGCCTTCGGCGGTATTAGCGTTCTCGCTGGTATTGTCTCCCGATTCATTGTTGGACCCCTGCTTGAGCAGCTGACTTTCGATCGACAGTTATATGCAGATCGTGCAAGACAGCGGCTTGAAGAGTTCAATTTCTCACTTGCGCGTCTTGTCTCTAAAGTTCCGCCTACGGAGTATATCAGCAGAGGACTGGTAGACTCACAGACTCAATCATCTGAGCGTCTTCCGGGCCGCATTGCACCAACCCAGAGTAAAGCTCGGGAAGAGCCCATGCAGATTGGAAAGTTTTCGGAGCTGGTTAGAGATATTAAGGTTTTGCCCGAGGATGGAGACGACAGCACGATGGTTACACAGGGAAAGGAGATTCTGCAGTTTCTGCGCAACCAATGCTTTAACAAGGCCGACAATGCGCAGCATACTGCATTTAGAAAGGAGATACGCGAGTTCAAAGGAGTTCTCATTTCAATATAAGTCTATGTACAGAACAATTTAGTCGCTAAAATATTGTGTCAGAGACGTCGGGTCGTCGCAGCTGTCGTCGTCGTTTTACTGGCTTTGCTCCTAGACGTTCTCCACGTCTAGCCCATCTAGCATCTAATTTCGACACGTCTTGTGAAGAAGGTCGCCACTTCGATCTTAATACACGACGCACAGCTTCGGGACTTATGCGAAACTGGTTGCCCAAATCCCGAGTTGTTAATGCAGGTTGTGCTTGTTTGAGTGCTCTAATTCGCTCCATATCATCGCGAGAAACTTTCCTTTTTGGATCCCACCCGTCCGGGAATAATTCGCGAAGTGCAAACATCTCTCGCTTCCACTGTGGTATACCAGGCGTTTGCCTCCAGCCTTTGGGAACATTGACGGGTGCTTTTGGTTTTTCTGTGACACCGTCCTCTACTTCAACATTTTTCTTGATCTCTGGAAGCTTCCATTCTCCTTTTGGGATATACGGGACGGTACGTGTGGCGAGAGTTCGCACGGTCCTGAACATAAAGAGAATGCTAAAATTACGCGTAAAGCTGCCAACGATAAATAAATGGACTGGTCGAAATATCGAAACGAACCGTAAATGGAGATCGCTAGAGCAGCAATGGTTGGAAAAAACTGGCACTCTTCTAAGTAAAATGATTCATAATGAAACCATATCCCTAGTTCACATCCTTCGTTCATCAGCAATTGAGGCAGCAGGAATATCAAGAGAATGAGGACCTTTCCTAGATTGCCTACATTTATGACATAAGCACATGTTTATCTGGCTTTCTACGATCAGAAACACACTTGACATCGTATGAATCTTCTTTCGCGGTTCCTAGGACGGCCGCAGACCAGAGAGCTGGCAACTATTATTCCTGGTGAGCTATCAATTTCGCGGCCGAAAAATTCACCTAAAGGCTCTTTCGAGCTGCTGTACCGCGATGCAGAGCTTGTAATTGTGGAGCCCACTCCACGAAGAGATGCCACTGGGTTTGCTTTAATTGTACGCAAGCTAGTTGATGATTCTTTGAAATCAGATGAAGTAGGAGATGCTCGCGATGAGCGAGAATTCGTGCTGGATGAGGCCCTCAAATTGGGGTATGCGCATGGCCCAAACGATACCACAATTATAATCTGGAGAGATTTATCGGAAGGTACAGACGATCGGTACGAATTTAAATGTGGAAGTACTGTAACCGCTCGTGCATTGAGTACTTTCCTTGAGGTTGCACAGCGAGGACAGCATCTTCGTAAGTATGGGCATGTTCCTCCCGAACGTGTCGACTCAGGAGAGTTTGATTTCGAGAAATTATACTCGCAACCAAACAACCTAGAACGAGATAAAAGCATTAATCGAGGGAACTTGGATACCGAAGCGTCAACAAAAGAGGCTACGGAAGGGTCGAAACCATCGCCCAACCTGGTCATTCATCCGTTTACGGAAGGCCGCGTGCTAGCAAAAGAGCGCTGTGAACTGGGAGTGTTCGATCCCGCCAGCGAAAATTTTATTGTAACGGTCAAGAATGTTACTGCTGTGGTCCTTGACCAAAATCTCTACCGGTATTGGCTTGAAGTTCGGAATGATGAGGGGGCCCTGTTGGGAAGTCCTATCAATGAGTCCTTGAGCCCATACTCTCACATGAAAAAGAGCTCAATAATTTTCAACAGTACTGGAGAAAACGGTGTTCCAACATCGTATTTGCTCCATTTTACGGGGCCTGAAGCTGCGCAATCTTTATCTAGGTTCGAGGAAACAATAGCCATTGCAATATGGGAGAAAGATAATCAACGTCGATGGACCGAGATTCCTGAGGCAGATCAGCAATACATCACTGAGGCCATGGCCAATACATCCGTATATGACGAATCGATGTCTGACTCCAGTTCAGATTTAGAGTCTGAATCGGAAGAGGAGTCGGAAGCAGAGTCCAGAGATGGAGATCTCGATAGACTCGAGAATTTTTCGAGCACGTCGGGAATTCGGACTATGAAAGCTAGTTCCGCGCTGGAAGTTGGTCATGTGCGTGATCGCAGTTATGTCGTAAGAGGTAATCAAATTGGCGTTTTCAAACATACAGACCGGTCAATTGACTTTCAGACCACTATAAATGCTAAATTTGATCCTGCTCAACTGATGCTGCATGAAGCCGACACCGCTCTGGTGTTGCGAGATGCTGATAATCCTACCTCATTCCACAAGATGGATCTCGAGACCGGCAAGATAGTTGAGGAATGGTCTGCAGGAGAGAAAGAATTGCGCTACCTTGCACCAACTTCCAAGTTTGCTCAAACAACGGCGGAGCAAACATTGTATGGTGTAAGCGGGAGAAGCATGTTCCGCCTTGACCCGCGTCAAGCAGGCACCTCAAAGTTGGTGACATCTGATTGCAAATCATACGCTTCCAATACCAAATTTAGTTCTCTTGCTACGACTGAAAGTGGATACATTGTTGTAAGCAGTGATACTGGTGACATAGGGCTCTACAAAAATATGGGGCAGCGGGCACGAACCCATATTCCATCTCTTGGCCAACCGATCATCGGTGTAGACGTAACAGCCGACGGCCGATACGTACTTGCGACAACAAAGGAATACCTTCTGCTAGTTGAGACGGTAACGGATGAGAACAATGGTTTTACCAAAAGCTGGGCGAGGGACCGTAAACCGCGACCGCTCAAGCTGATGATATCGCCCGAGAATATGTATTTTATGCGACAACAGACAGGGAAGAGCGTGAGCTTCACAACAGCGCGTTTCAATACCGGTAAGGACGTTCGCGAATCATCTATCGTTACCTCTACTGGCCCGTATCTAGTAACCTGGAATCTATCAAAAGTTCTGCGCGGGGACCAGAATGCCTATTTAATGAAGAGATATGATTCTGACGTGACGGCAGAAAATTTCAAGTTTGGTACCGATAAGAAAGTCATCGTAACATTGGAGAATGACGTAGGCATGGTTTCAAAGACAGCATTACGTCGACCTAACCACCAAGTCCTTGTTGGAGAACCCACCAGTCGCGGTTTAGCTAAGAAGAGGTGAAACACATATAAGTTCACAAGTATAGCTTCCTAAATTTTTAACGTCTCCTAGGGAAGATTTCGTACCACAACTCCTCTTTAAATAGTCGCCACCAGGCTTCCCTACGTCTACGACGCACTATACGCTCTTGGTCACGAATTTGTTTTAGAGCTTCCGAGCCGGAACCTCGCGCCATGAAGGCCTCACCATTGATCCTGCGCACTAGGCGATGGAATCCTGGAGATGCAAGAAACTGCCGTACCAGCCACTCATGCAGGCCTTGTTGCCACATGACTCCTCCTAACTACTCCTCTTTCAAGGAAGTATTTCTCGAGAGAAAATGATAAACAGCAATGAGTGTGACAGCAGCCGATCCCAAGACAACAACTACGTTGGAAAGCTGGCTATCCGCAATCATTCGATTCTGCCCTTGTATATGCCAAATTCGCCTATTAGAGCACGCGTGAAGTGGTCTTAGGGTAAGTGCTCCGTCAGTTGGGTTGACCCTCCTCTAATCCGATTATAAATATATTAGTCTAACCAAATTAATCATAGATTACTTATCCGTTGCTCTCGGTCATCGGCACGGAGCACCGTCTCAGCACGTATCATCAAGCTTCAGCAACTCATTGCTTTCCTTTAGCCTCACGTACTTAGCGCAGGGTACATGGGCCTTTTTTCCGGAAAGTCACCGGCCTCGAAAACGAGCGGTCCGCAGTCAAGCTACAAGAAGTCACTGCCAACGGACCGCTCTTCCCTCGTTCTCCAGACGGATCCGTGCCACTGTGTGAGTGATATCGAGCTGGAGAACAGGTACAACTTTTTAAGAGCCGAGGAGCATGCCAGGATAGAAGGAAAATGTGGACCAGAGTGGTCACAGGCCGCTGCTCTCGAACCACAGAACCTGGATAGGAACCGGTACAATTCCATTATACCGTGGGACCACAGCAGGGTACGACTGCCTGTGATGGACGGACATACAGATTACATCAATGCATCTTGGATTCAACTAGGAAGTCGCACTTATATTGCTGCACAGGGGCCACTTCCCTCTACAATGCACGACTTCTGGCAGATGGTGTATGCGTACGGTGGTGAACCTGCAGTGATAATTATGCTCACACCATTGTACGAACACTCGGTTGAGAAGTGTGCTAAATATTGGCCTGATACTAAGAATATCCCTTTGCAATTCCCTGCTGGGGAACGAGGGTTCAACTTCGGCTTATCGGTTCACATGCAGAAGACACACCAACATGAACACTATGTATACTCTTCATTCATTCTACAGCCTACAGACAAGTCATTGCCGTCACGTCTGGTTCATCATGTGTATTATCATTCTTGGCTAGACTATTCTAAGCCCAATGCGGATGCTGACTTGAGGGCCCTCATTCATTTCGTCAACAATAAGCTTCGCAACCCGGGAGCTCCACCCATTGTTCACTGTTCGGCTGGAATTGGGCGTACTGGAACTTTCATTGCAGTGGACTCCTTAATCTCAAAGATCGATCCAGATATTCGAACCCCGCACGCTCCAGATCATACGCCGGTCTGGCTAGGAGACCCATCGGAGATCGTATACAAAGCAACCCCATTCAACGGCGCTGTAGAGGAGCGCGAGAAAGCAGCAGGCTCATCTGCATCCAGTCGATTGATCCTGCGCTCACATTTTGACATGGAAGATGCGGTAAGTCGGTCACATTCTGAGACTCAAGAAGTTAACAGCCCCAAAACTGCGTCTGATTTATCTCTGAAGACGAAGATAGACGTACCCGCAGACGTGGTAAAGCGCGAGTCATATCTTACTGCTGCGCTCCAATCGAATTTAACCCTCGGTGGCGCACTGGACTCATCAGATCAATGTAGCGACGCCGCCGACTCCGCTAACCCCTCTGAGGTTGATGACAGCAAGGTTTGGATCCTTCAGGAGGGCACTCCAGAGTCTCCATACGAGCCGCAGGCTTCATCGACCGAAGCTAGTTCATGCGTTGACGCACGCAAAGGGCCTGAGATAACACGTGTTCAGGCCAAGACGACTAATGTCAGCGACGACGTGTTAAGAGAGAGACCAGATACTGTTGATGTGACCATGTGGTTTGATCACAATGACCCTATAATGAGTGCTATACGCACCATGCGCAAGCAAAGACCCAAGATGGTGCAAGGTAAAAAGCAATTGGGTTATATATACGATCAATTCGAGGTTGCCCAGCAGCTAGCGCGCGTGTTTGGCCCTGAGCATGGTGTCCAAAGGCGGCATTCTACAACTGCCCTTACCAAGGTTTCTGAAGGGCGACTCTCGGGAAATTCTGGTGCACCATCAAGTAGATCGCCAATTTCAAGCTCGAGTCATAGCCATCACAAAGTCACGTCTCTGTTTCGCTCACGAACTGTTACCAACCTTTTAGGAACACGAAATCATGCGTCGCCATCTTCACCGAGATGAATGAGTTACTATAATGGGAAGAAGGTTATACCTAATAAATTTTGCCATTCAGATAAACACACATATACATACATAATCATCTGTATATGCTCCGAGATATTAATTACATGCTGCCATAAATTAATCAAACTAACCCGAACACATCTCGCATGCGCTGGGGTTGTTGATGGAACACATCAGAACCTCGTCACTGAAGATATTGACGTCACCCTTTGCAATGCCCTCTACAAGTTCCTCCTCGCCTGACTTTGAAATATCGGCTACTGGTGAGCTCTCAATCGACACACTGATCGTCTCAGCTTCAGATTTAAGCTCTACGTTCTCATTGAGCCGGGGCGGCAGCTTGGCAATGCCCTGGGCAATAATATCAGCGTCGTCGAGACTAGTCTGGCGAATATACTTCGGACGGTTGAGCTGGCGGGTAGCGATATTCTTGTCTGCAATCGCTAGTGCTTCTTGATCAACAGTGAACTGGATTGGCGCGGAAGCTGCCTGAGTGCGCAAGTAATACATACCGGTTTTGAGACCCTTAGACCAACCATAAAAGTGCATGCTGGTCAGCTTGCCCATTGTAGGACTCTGCATGTATATATTGAGAGATTGGGATTGATCGATAAACGCGGCACGATCTGCGGCCATGTCAATGATCGCTTTCTGGCTAATCTCCCAGACTGTCTTGTACAGCTGCTTCAGTTCATCAGGAATTGACGGGATAGACTGAATTGATCCTCCGCTAGCAACGATACGGTTCTTCATGTCATCGTTCCACAATCCCATTTCGACCAAATCCTTGAGCAAATATGGGTTCACGACTTGGAACTCACCTGCCAAAACACGACGCGAATAAATGTTTGACGTGTAAGGCTCGAAGCATTCATTAAAGCCCAAAATCTGGGAGGTGGAAGCAGTGGGCATTGGTGCCACAAGAAGCGAGTTGCGCAACCCATGCTCAGCCATCGACGACTTGAGGGTGTCCCAATCCCAAAGATCTGAAGGGGTAACACCCCAGAGGTCAAACTGCAGCTGGCCCTCTGAAGCAGGCGATCCAGGATAAGACTCATAGTGACCATCTCTAGCAGCTAGCTCTACGCTAGCTTCAATAGCGGCGTGGTATATTGTCTCAAATATTTGAATATTGAGCTCGCGCGCCTCAGGGCTATCGAACGGCAAACGTAGAGCAAAGAATGTGTCGGCCAAACCTTGGACACCAAGAGCAATAGGGCGATGGCGCATGTTTGAGCGACGAGCCTCAGGAACAGGGTAGTAGTTCTTCTCAATAATGCAGTTGAGGTTCCGAACTAGAACCTTAGCCACATCATGGAGCTTTGCGAAGTTATAGAGTACTCCACCATCGCGCTGCTCGAGGTAGCTGGGAAGAGCGATTGAGGCCAAGTTGCAAACAGCAACTTCGTCTGGGCTCGAGAACTCGACAATCTCGCAGCAAAGATTGGAACTCTTGATTGTACCCAAGTTCTTTTGGTTAGACTTACGATTGGCAGCATCCTTGTAGAGCATATACGGATTACCTGTCTCAGTTTGGGCTTCAAGAATTGCGTACCACAGTTTTTGTGCCTTGATGGTACGACGACCTTTACCTAGCTTCTCGTACTTTGTGTACAGCTCCTCGAATTCGTCACCATACACGTCGGCTAGACCAGGACATTCGCTTGGACACATAAGAGTCCAATCTCCATCCTCTTTAACGCGCTTCATGAACAAATCTGGAATCCATAGAGCAAGGAATAAATCTCGCGCACGAATCTCCTCTTTTCCATGATTTTTCCGCAAATCAATAAACTCAAATACGTCATCATGCCACGGCTCTAAATAAATTGCGAAAGCACCCGGGCGCTTATTGCCGCCTTGATCCACGTATCGAGCTGTATTATTGTACACACGCAACATGGGCAAAATACCATTGCTGGTACCGTTTGTTCCAGCAATATATGAGCCTGTAGCGCGAATGTTGTGAATATTGAGACCAATACCCCCAGCAGACTTAGAGATGAGCGCACAAGTCTTCAACGTATCGTAAATCCCTTCAATTGAATCATCCTGCATTTGAACCAAGAAACATGAGGACATCTGCGCCTGAGGCGTACCAGCATTATACAAGGTAGGGCTGGCGTGCGTGAACATCTTCTGGCTCATAAGTTCATAAGTCTCCAAAACTCGAGGGATGTCATCCCCATGGATTCCAATAGATACACGCATAATCATGTGCTGTGGGCGTTCGTGAACTCTACCGTTCAGCTTGAGAAGGTATGACCGCTCTAAAGTTTTGAAGCCAAAGAAATTGTAATTGAAGTCACGGTCGTAAACGATCGCAGAGTTCAATTCATCTTCATGCTGTTGGATAACTTCCCAAACTTCCTTGGATATCATAGGTGAGTGTTTGTTAGTATGGGGATTAACATACTCGTATAGATCGCGTGCTACAGTGGAGAATTGCTTCTTAGTCTGTTTATGCAAGTTCGAAACAGCAATACGGGCTGCTAGAATCGCATAATCTGGATGTACAGTCGTCATATAGGCGGCTGTCTCAGCTGCAAGATTGTCTAGTTCCACTGTAGTCACTCCGTTGTAGACACCTGAAATGACCCGTTGGGTGATCTTGGCCGCGTCGACGTGCTGGGAATTCAGCCCGTAGCATAGATGCGACACGCGCGCTGTAATCTTGTCAAAGCGCACCGTTTCTTTCCGGCCATCGCGCTTGTACACGAACATGGTGGCGGATATAGATGGAGAGAAACTATTTAGTGCTTACGCGTCGCGTCCAAAATATATTAATTGGTAACGTAATCGTCGCGGCGCGTGCAGATGCCCGTACCCGCGGAATGTGGCCTCGGGGACAACATTTAAGATCAATTAATTGCAAGGCAAATCCATAAATTAGACAGATCAGCTTTTCATGCCTACAAGTTTTTATTGCCTTGGATTTTGAGATAGTTCGCGCTCCTATAAGTTGCCAATTGACGCCATCATTCAGTCTTCCAGCCAGAGAATTGTGTTCTTAGTCATATAAACGGCTGAATTGAAACTGAGTGGCGAGATCATATGCTAAATTCCAGGCAATAGGCAAGAATTCTAAGTGCTCTGAGCACTGTTGAATTGAAGTCAGTTAATTATATCAAGTACAGTTGAAGTTCCATGAGATCGGTGATGAGATTTCATTGTTTGGATAGCGGCTTTATTACATAAGGCGCCATTTGTTGTCCATCATCTTGACTGACGGACCACGTTATTAATTTCTTTTTCTCGAAAAATTCATAGACGAGATGAACGCATCTCCCAAACCAAATTTTGTGCTCCATTGCACGTCATATCTAACAAAAACAAGCTCAATGCTACTGAGGAAGCTCTAATAATACATCTAGCGACGCTGCCTGCATTACTGTTATGCGCATATTACATATGCGTATTACGTAGTGGCTAGTCTTCCCAATTAAAGGGCCTTACAGCCTTATCCTTTTTGCCCATCGCACACGCACATCCGAGAAACCTCAAACTTGTTTTTGAGATGGCTGACAGCGCGCCTCGTCACCTTCGCGACCTACTGCCGGGAACGCCTGTGGTGCCCACCACTGAGCAGGAGCAAGACATCAAAGCCCGGAAGCCCAGTCGACCACCTCAATTGTTTTCCGTCAATGAAAATTTACTTATGGCGCGGCTGCTCTTTGTAGCTCGACAGTATTTCCAATTAGGAGTGACTTCTGTTATTCCAATCCTGACAGCTGGCCTAGAAAAATTCCACTGGTATGATGAGCATTCTGTAACTCAACATGCCGACTGGAAGAAACGAGCCCAGAAAGTCAACAATCGCGTCAGCCGCATCAACGAGCTGGGCTCTGAGGTGTTGATGAAATGGCTACAATTCGATTATCCAGACCCACAGAGGCGTCGGGCCATGTTCATTGATATTGAGGACTGGTGCCTGACAGAGTTTGAAAGCCTCAATCGCGAAAAGCGAGCAGGAACTGCTCAGGTGGGAATGTCGCCGATACCCACCACGAAGATAGCAACTTCAATCAACCCACAGAAGGAATACGTGAAGCCTAAGGATTTTGGAGTGATGAGTGTTCGTCGCCGACTTAAGTTTACGGAGATTGAAAATCGCATGGTGAGACATTGGCTTGTACGGTACGGACTCGATGGGGCTATCCACCAACTCTTACAGAAGTATGGCCAGTTTAACTTGATGGATGATAAAGATGCCACTCAGCGTGTGAAGCACATATTTCAAAAGATGGCGGATGAAACGAATGGTCGGCTTACAGCTCACAATGGACAAGGATCATATTTGAAGGGTGCTCCTGATGGCTGGACAGAGGCTGATATACCCCAGGACGACCTAATTAAATTCGAGCAGAAGCTCATTAGTCGCGCAAGTGAGGCTCGAGGTATGGCCAACCAGCAACACACCCGTGCTGCGATTCCCCAGCTTTCCAGTGGAGTTACTACCTCGCAATATGATCCTACTCTCGAGGGCCAGCCAGCGGATGCGGACTTGGGTTCCACTGAGTTTGTCCAGTTTCCTGAGGATAAAGTAGATGCCGTCGATGCCGCAAGCGTTGCTCGCCAAGCAATTCTAGGTCAAGATGAGGCTGAGCACCCCGCTAAAAAAGCTAGGCTGAACTGAATGTTTTTCTACGCTCATTTTTAGTTCGAATGAACCCCATGTTCCCGCCTTGCAATAATTGGCCTCTTTTGGAGAAATAACCTCTAAATCGTCATCTCCGGCTAGCTTTCAAATAGGCTCAGATTTAATCCAACTTAAATCTTGAAGTATTTTATAAACTATCGAGTAAAACTACATGAATACTGAATCTGAAATGAGCTTGATCTTTATTGCATATCTCGGTCTCTCGCTGGCAGCTCGACCGTGGTATCTAGATGAGTTGTCGAATCAATTTGTCAAAACAGCTGTACAAATGCGCAACGCGAATGTGCCAGAAGCTACCGCCTCATCTATTGCCAAACGAATCATTGACGGTGGCTTGACGCCGCCGCAAGTGACCCAATTTGCAGAAAACTTAGTGGAAAACGACCTAAGTCCAAATCTAGCTCCCTCCCAGGTGTTGCAGATTGTGGATATGGCATCACAATGTTATAAAGAAATCCGAACGTCCAGTAATTTTGATAATTATCTGGCGTATATCTCCCGCAATATTGACAGCTTCGATTTGAAGCAATTTGCTAACCCCACGGCAGCCCCAGGCGGAATCAACCGTCAGCAAGCCCAAGCCGAAGTAACACGGTACTATCGATCTCTCGACAGCAATCCGCAAGGCCATAGCGCCATTATAAACGGTAAAGCGTTGGTAACGTCGGTGGCTCACGATGCTAAAGTGCGACCTCCTTCATGGGCCGTACACCCTAACGAGATTCCTAGTCTTTAAGAGGCCACTCGCCTCTGAACACGGAAAATAGCTAGTAAGTAATAATAAAGGTTAGAATGCTAGTTTAAAGGTTCTTCGTGTTCTTCAATAATCTCACGAGATAGAAGCAGTCGAATATTCTCCGGTATAGGCTTGCCTTGGCGGGTTGCAAGATCCTCAGTCTTGCGGAACCGGTTGAAAAGCACCTCTGCTCGTACTAGAACAGTGTTCAGATCCAACGACATTCCTAAATCGTTGATATACTTAAGGACCTCGTCAAAGTGGTGCAAACGAGCGATGATTATGTCTTTGTTCAGGTCGAGCACAGCTAGAGCCACAAACAGGTGGAACTGAGAAGACAAGTAATCTGTCCACAAAACTTCCCATAGTCTTAAAACATCATCCCATGCAAATTCGCGCTTGAACCACACCAGCAACATTCGAAAGAAGAAAAAGAAGTGCGTAGAGTCTGCTACAGCAAGATGATTGTAGAGTTGAGGGAGCATGAGTTGGGTTAGCTGGTTAATGGTATCCAATTGATCTCGCATACCACTTTGGCTTCGTCCAAAATTGCGCTCCATGCGACGCATAAACGCTACAAAAGCTGTGAATGCCAACGTATCATCCTGCAGCACTACATAGAGCGGGCTCAGCAGATCGGTCATTCCTTGAACATATCCAAGATTAGGATTGAGCTCGTTATAAGTTATCAGTATGTCTTTGAGCTGTTCGAGATGAGGATTTGCCCCGACTGACGCAAATCGCGATTCGGGATCCGGATGTGGTATGTCTGAATGTCCGAAAATATCGAGGTTGCGATCAGTTCGCAGCACGTCCTTCTCTATACGGGACTTCTGATCCTTCCAGTGCTCGTCATTAGCCTGGCGCTCCGTATCATCCCACCATTGACGTTTGAGTCTGTAATACTCATTGCGGCTACGGCTCAGAATTGCAGAGCGATCTGCCGCAGAAGAGTCCCAGGGAAAAATATTAAGCAAAAATAGCCAGGCTTGAGGCCGTGCTGGTGCCTCCAACCCGCCATGGAAAATACGCTCGAGTACCTCATGGGACGTCACTCTCAGTTTCCCATCGCTGCCAAAGAAAGACTGCCATTCTTCCAACGTTACTGGGTTACGCCGTTGTACGTTGCTCGAAGCCTGAACAAAAGAAAATTCTTCTGATTCCGACGTCCATACATCAGATGTCTGAGGGCTTTGCTTTGCTAGACCTACAGCCCAGCGAGCAAGATACTCACGCGCGCTATCAAAATCTTGACTTAGCTGCTCAACTTCAGGGATATTCAGTAGTGCACGAACTGGGGCGGGAGTGCGATCGACGAGACGTCTCGAAACTTGAGTGACCTTAGCTAGCCGCTCAAGCAAACCCCATTTAACCTGATCCCACTTCTCGATTTTCTGAGGCGCAGGAACCTCATAGCTGGGATTGACACGGTACACCCCTTTGTCTTGAGGTACAATGGTAGCCAATTTTTGTAATGCCGATAGAAAAAGCTCTCCTCCCCATCTTAGACGGTCTGTATCAAACGCTGCCGATCCATGGGGTCGTGTCTCGCCATCATGAAAAAATAACGGAGGCATGCATACATGGGATCGTGTGACAATCGATACAGAGCCCCACCACCACCCCAAGGAGGGAGGGCGCAGCTGTAAGGAATATATATCCGCCACAGGGACGGAGAAGGCGTGAGAGGTTTCCTGACGTTCTGGAAGTGAGTCCACATATACTGCTTCAGTGTTTCGAGAAGTCGGCGATCCGTCCTCCTTCACGTCTATTTGAACATAACTGTCAATGTCTTTGGAGAGCTGAACGAGACTTTCCATAACCCAACTTATCAGAACCTGAGAGTCTGATGCACCCTGCGGACGGACAAGCGAAAGAAATCCGGCGATGTTGTCCTCCTTTTTTTTTGTAGGATGCACGTATACCTTGGACTTTACCCAAAGCAATTCCATCATTTCTGTTTGTTTCGTTTAGAGTCTAACTTAGAGAAGACCCACCGGTAGTCCCGATTAGGTCACCAAAATGATCTTGACGCGGACAGGAAGACTTCGAGGACATCGCAATTGCAGAAAGTGAAGAACGAATTAGTAGACTTTCGATTTTTGCACACCTAGAATTTTCCGGCTACTGTCATGGTTTTTATTTACTAGAGTAATTGTATATACCGCGGCCAGTCTTGACGCCTAGATGCCCTGCATCAACTAAACGTTTCATCAGTGCTGAGGGTCGGTATTTTGGGTCACCAGTTTCATTGCGTAAGACCTCCAGTATACTAAGGCAAGTATCAAGGCCGATAAAATCGGCTAAGCGTAGAGGGCCCATGGGCATAGCACAGCCATTGACCATAATATTGTCGATATCCTCAGCATTTCCTATACCATGCTCCAGAGCCACCACTGCGTCATTAACATACGGAACCAATAGCCGGTTTGCAATAAATCCAGGCACATCCTGAGATGTTGATGGCACTTTGCCTAAGCGTTCCATCAATTCCAGCGCGGCACGATGAGTCTCGTCGCTCGTCTGCTGGGCACGAATGACTTCAGCGCCTTTCTGTACGGGAACAGGGTTGAAAAAGTGTACACCAACCACTCGGTCTTCAGCGCCCTTGGCCGCCGCTGCAATTTTAGTGATGCTGATACTAGATGTATTGGTGCCTAAAATTGTCGAACTTCCGGCAGCTTTGGCCAGATCACCAAAGATTTTTTGCTTCAACTCGGCCACTTCGGGTACCGCTTCGATAACAAAATCAGCCTTTTTGACCGTTTCAGTAAACTCGGAGGACCATGAAATCCTAGACTTGATCTCATTGGCCTCGGTCGATGTAAGCCGGCTTTTCGACACTTGCTTTTCCAGAAGTTTATCAACAAACTTGACAGCCTTATCTAGTGCAGCAGGATTAGCATCGATTAAGGTGACTGGAAAGCGCCCTCTGGCCGCTGCAACAAATGCTATGCCAGTCCCCATCTGACCCGACCCAATGACAGCCAGGCGTGACGTAGAGTAGGACCGGACGAATTTACTTGCGGCTCCAAACATACTTCAAATTGCAAGTATTAACTCCTCGGCAGATGTGTTTGTGGGGAACTTTATTAAGTAATTTAAGATCCTACCACCCGTAATTCGTTATTTCTGGAGATTAAAAGTTCGTCAACATCAAATCCGAAATGATATAGTACTACACTAAAATGTTGCAAAAAAAAACCTAAACTATTACAAGCCTTTTTTCAGTCGCTCTTCAAGGCGTTGAACCTCCAATTCCCGTTTTCGCAGCTCTTGGCGGCGCAATTCGAGCTCCCGCTGCATCACCTCCTCGTCACGGTGTAGCGCGGACTCTTCAGCCCGCAGTTGATCTTCACGAAGCACGTAGTCTGGTTGCGCCGAGAGAGCTGCCGTCGTTGTGGAACTAAGAGGCGGGCTTTTGAGGCCCAACTCGCCTGTATCTTGGCTGAGTCTTAAGGTACGGTATTGTTCGTAGAGGTCGTCATAAGTGGTGTCTCGCAAATCATCCATATGGCTATAGAGAAGTAGGTCACGCAGCTGTGCAAAGTCTGATACTTGAGGATCTTCGATGTGAACGGTACCCCACGGGTACTTTCTGACGCGGCTTGGACCAGACGCAGCCACAACAGCGAACGGGAGAGCTTCTTGAATTTTACGAGCTTCTTCTTCGAGTTCGTCTGAATTTAGATCATCTGTGACTCGGAGATGGAAAACTGGCAGCTCATATCGCTCAATGTCCTCTCGAACTAATCTTTTATTGAGCAGTATCTCGGCCCGAGTCAGAGAATCCGCCTTAGCCAACGCAGGGATTACATTGACACGGGACCCGAGAGTCTTGATGATTTCGATGTCTAGCTCTCGCAAACCGTGTCCAGTTGGCTCGATCAGCCATACTAGAGCGTGTATGCGATTATCTGTGAAGCGCGGATTACGCTTAATTCTGGACTCCTCACCCAATACTTCGTCAAACTGAGCCTCGACATACCTTAAAACTTGAGCAACGTATTCACTACTATCGAGTGACTGTCCCAGATTGCTAGTCTCGATAAGACGTAAGGTCAAATAACCAAGATCAGGATCATTAATATCCTCAGTATAGGTCCGTAGGCGGAGAGGCTGTTCACTCGCTGATCCAAGAGGGTCGGCATCGAGCCACTCTGTCGTCGAGGCAACATCACGACCCCCACATAGAGCATTTATCAGAGTGGACTTACCGCAGCCACCAGTTCCGCCAATAATGACGCTAAATCGGCTCGCCTTTTGTCTCCGATGCATTTAGAGTAAGGAGTGCTAAGTGACGCGTCTCTTACTAAAGTGTCGTGGGTCTGCTCTAGATTTGGTAGAGACTATACAGAAACTATCTGGGATTATTACTGTTCATCTTGCGCCATCGAGAAAGATTAATTACTTTATTTAGATCAAGGTAAAGTCCCCGCGAAACCGATGCACTAGGGCGATCTGGTAAATGATTTTATTTCTTTAGCTAATGTAAGGAGCCTCCTTCCAATTATCATTCTGGGCCACCAATACCGAACAATCAAAGAGACGGGGGGGGAGTGAGACCCTCAGGTTGAGTGTGTGTTTGTAAGCTTCCGCCCAGAATGAGCCGTCAGACTCCAACAAGTAAACGTAGTCCATCGATATTAGTGACGGATGTTCGACATCAGCAGCCGCACTCGGCTCCATTTGTTAGTCGTCGGCTTGACTCTGTGAGTGTGGACCGGTTGCTCAGTGGGACTTCCGAAGTACCTAGCGCTCGTCGCCGAGTACCACCTCCAACAAGAGAGCCACTTGACCGCCAACGGAGTGAACAAAACGGCCAGCAGACAAAGTCCAGACACTTGCCAAAAGTTCCTCGGCTTGCCAGTCAACCATTGCGAAGTCGTACCTCGAAGCAATCGCAGCGCCTGGTGCTCATACCTCAAGAAGAAGTTGAGACCGAGTCATTACCGCAGCCGGACGATAAAGACTCATATGCCCGTGTCACAGCGTACCTAGTTGCTGATGGGTTTAATCTGAAGAAAGTTGCGGAGTACCTCAAGCGCTTCCATCGCGCGCGGGTCAGGCTCTATGACGAGGCACTCTTTGCAGATTACCTTCTTCCGCTTCTCCCAGGCGATGGTGAACACTCTCGAGCTCAGAGTTCACTCGGCGATAACCGTACGCTCGAGCGTATGATAGACATTTCTGAGCAAGGAGATCATCATTACGAATACTTCAGCGGCCTTGATCAACAGCAAACCCCGTCCAGTCGCGACGGGCGTGATGATTCTGAGTTTGATCCCTCAGAGCCACAAGACTTCTCGCCGCGACCTGATAGCTCACTCCCCCCTGCATCGTCGCCACCCACAGATGGTGATTCTCTTCCTCCACTCCCGGAAGATGAAAGGCGAACAAATAATGGCTCAAACAGTGATGATTCCACAAAACGTGAGCGGTGGACGTCGCATGCGGAGATGTTTGTATTTGGCTATGGTGTCGTTGTATTCTGGAATTTTAGCGAGTCTCAAGAGAAGAGTATCCTGGCAGATCTGGTGATAGGGCTGGAGGATCTCGCAATAGGTCCGATTCCTGATGGCGATATCGAAACAGAAGACTTACGTTTCTACTATACCGGGGATGATGAAAAGCCGCGAATATTCAACGACGTAATATCATTGAGCAACAATAATCATATGATCAAACTAGCAATGGCTCACGCTGCTGCACAGTCCACAAAATTGTGCTCGTTCGAAGAAAGAATGCAGCACAATATGCACGAAGTACGCGCCGTGCCACGCACCCTCGCATTAACTGGTAAGCTCGGTCTCAATCGCGAACAGCTATTGCGAATATCTGGGAAGCTATTTAAGCTGAGAGTTGACGTGAATTTGAGCTCTAATTTGCTGGATACACCAGAGTTCTTCTGGAGCAGCGAGCCAAGCTTGTATCCGCTATATTCTGCTCTTAGGCAGTATCTAGAAATTGATCAGCGCATCTTGGTAGTGAATGAACGATGTGCTGTCTTTCTTGATCTGACTTCGATCCTAGCAGATTCGATTGCTGAATTCAACATGGATCGTATTACGGTAATTGTTATCGCACTGATCGTTCTGTCAATATGCGTTTCATTGACGGAGATTGTGGTAAGATTCTATTTGCTAAGGTCTTTATAAGGCCCCTGGTCATAGCTCATTAATATAATAATTCGGATTAGAGCAATCATTGTCAAGAAGGATGCCAAACCTATGGGGATCACGGCGTAGACGGCTATTCGGAAGAGGTTTAAAGCGCGCCGCCGTGTTGTCGATCCCATATTCGACACCACAAAACTCTGGAAAATATAAATGCCTGTAGACATGCACGAAATGAGGATCCATATCTGCAAGTTAATAGCAGGTGTACCGTCAAATCGACTAAGAGCATGGATCCACAGAAAATTGACAAGTACGCATGCCATAGTTCTGATCACAGCTGCAGGAGCCGAGTATGTTACAACCCATCTCACAACCATTCCATCGAGTGCAAGATACGTCATATAACCACTAACAAGGCACCACAATCCTGGAAGGAGCGTATCCTTAGTGCAATATGCGAAATTAGTGGACGGGCACGCCAGCGTAGCCATTAGATACTGAAACACAGCGAATGCGCTAGGAAGACATGATAAAATTCGCAGTAGTAAAAGTATCCTCCACACTCGCCCACGGACAAGCCGTCTCCCAACAGAGACCGGGTCTTGCATATCCTAGGTCAACGCTGACTCACGCCTGACCCCCAAGTCGCCCGCCAGGATCTATCCTGCAGGGCGGGGCCAATTACGGGAAAATCACATATATCAAGCTATACAATCAAATTCGGAACTATAAAGCTACTCCTTCTTAGCGCCGTAACGACTAATAACCTTACCATCCGGTACACTGAACAGGACGGCCGCATTACCCTCCGACCAGGGTTTATCCACGCGGAAGTATCCCTTACGTTCGAATTGAAGAATGTCTCCTAACTTGAGATCACGAACATTCAAATCTGCAACCGCATTCGTGCTGAAAATGGTCTGAGGAGTCAGGAAGTCGTCAACCTTGTCATCCTCCTCCAACTTGTCTTTGGTGATGAGATGGTCGAACGCAATAAGCTCAACGGGCGTAACATCAGAGGTATCTGCAAGCCATGTAATTTTATGCTTCGTTGACTTGAAATCGTCATCTGCATAGAGACTGGCCTTAACAGCGACTATGGCCCCATTAGCGTCGCGATCAATGGTATCTACGATGGCATTGTTCCAGTCCATCAACGTCACTTTCTCGCCCACGCTCAAAGTCTCAGCATCATCTCTCTCAATGAGAAGCTTGTCATAGAAGAGGACAGGCTTATTTCCAAGCTCTGCATTCTTCTTATGCCTTGGACGCTCCTCCGTTTTAGGGGCGCTGGGTCCACCCTTGAGATAGAAGGCGACTGGATCTTGAATTGCCGTGTAGCGCGGGGAGTTTGGATCAATAATCTTCTTATTGGCATTCCAGATAAGAGACCAGTCAAGGTTGATGACATTGCGAGAGGGGCCTTGACTGATTATCCAGTTTCTAAGGCCCTCGATCGTCATGCCGCGGCGCCTGACACCGCGTACCGTCGGGAAACGTGGGTCATCCCAACCAGAAACACGGCCTGTGTCGACGAACCATTGCAGCTTGCGCTTTGACAGAAGTGTACGCACAAAGTTGACTCGTGAGAAGTCCCAAATGTGGACCTTACGGAGTCCAAGTGCTAGCTGCATCCACTCATACTGCTGGTTCCGATCACGGTACTCGATGGTACGAAGAGCGTGTGTAATACCCTCAAGTGAATCAACAACCGGGCAGCAGAAGTCATAAGTCGGGTAAATTTTCCACTGAGTTCCTGTACGGTGATGGGGGGTCACGTTGCAACGGTAGATGACAGGGTCGCGTAGAGACTTATTTTTCGCATCAACGCTGATTTTAGCTCGCAAGCAGTGAGCAAGTCCCTCTTGGGAACCCTTTTTCATCTCATCAAAAACGCGAAGGTTCTCGTCGACGGTACGATCTCGTCGCTTGGAGGGAATACCGGCACCCCGTTCTTCGCGCATTTGCTCCTGCAAGGTATCATCACAGTACGCCTTTCCTTCCGAGATCATTTTGACCGCAAGTTCATGAAGCTTATCGAAGTAGTCACTCGTGTGTGATAGGGCATCACCTTTGATGCCAAGTAGTTCAAGATCTTCGAGAATAGAGTCTTCAAACTCAACTTTTTCCTTGGAGGGATTAGTATCGTCCATACGCACGAAGAGCTTACCATGGTACTCTTTGGCGAAGTATTGATTCAAGATTGCGGCCTTGGCATGACCGATGTGGAGGTATCCACTGGGCTCAGGCAAGAAACGAGTAACCACTTTACCATCTTCCGCATCGACCAAGTCAATCTCATAGCTAGCCTTAGATTCTTTCTTTGAAGGTGCCTGCGCCTTAGCTATCTTGCGGTGCTCAACAACGTCAGCCGTGAACTGGGTTATGGAACCCCCGAAGAGATGATTAGCATCAAGATAGCTGTACCATCGAGTCAAGTTAACGTACTGTCCATTTTTACAAGCCGCACCGACAACACCGTTGGCCCGTAGTGCACCCCAAACGACAGCATCAGTGGCTGTAGGCTTGTAGCCGTCAAGGAATGACCGGAAGTTTAGGTATTCATCGAGCTTTTCCAGCTCAGGAGCAATGTCGCGGAAATTACGGCCTTGGAGCGGACCAAGTACCAGGCTGGTCCATTTACTTTCGACTTTCAGGTACGCAAATTCGGCCATTAGAGCTTGCAGAACAGCAGTGAGGCCCACATGATGCTTATAAACTGCAGTCACTCCATCCACTGTCGCTTCATCGGCAACAACAAATCCCAAGGGGCTAGTGGGCTCCACATGGTTGACCAATGTCGCTAAGACTAACGCCGGGTATGCCGGAATCGGAGCCTTAGCCGCTATGACTAGCTTCTCAACCATTTTTCACCAGAAACAATTAGTTATAGTCACAATTAGTAATTCGGATAGCCGACACCATATTTTCGGATTGGCCCCCAACCATATTAAAAAAACTTGGAGAGCGTCTCTACTAAAATCCTTAATTGGACGTCTGTGGACAAGAAGAATAATTTATCTATTACGGAGCTATTGAGGAGAGCCCGAACTAGGTTCCGGGAGTCCTCCCGTGCTCGAGTTAGCTGGTGCTTGTTCGTACCATCCCAAAATGTCTTCACCTGATGTGTGTGGTTCGCGATCAATGCGAATATCCGTGAGACCGGTCGCATCAGCAAGCCATGGATTGTAGGTACACGATCCGCAATCTATGCGTTGGCGGGGATTGAGACTCAACATTGGAATCAGCAGGTCGCACATTTTCTGCGCTTCCTCTTTGGGGAACTGATATTTCTCTACGAGAACATCAAGTAGTCCCCATTCTTTCAACTTGTGAACATTTCGAAGTTTCCCCTGGTGGGTGAAGAATTGCGACGTGTACTTCCCAGTGAGAAGCATGGCTATGGGGATACGACCCAGCAATTCTATGGTCTGTGCGATATGATCATCGTCTTTTGAGTAAGTGGAACCCCGCTGAGGCTCGAATAAGTAGTCACCCGTCATAAGCTCGAATATCATACATGCCGCGCTCCACACGTCAACTGCGGCGCCCCAAGGGCAACCTAGCAGAACTTCGGGTGCTCGATACTGGCGAGTTTGAATATCGTTGGTGAAATGATGCTGCACCCAGCAAGCATTCCCAAGATCTGCGATTTTGACAGTAATGAACTCGTCATCGAGAGCCGTGCTACCGCCTGTTATTTGTAGATGAGAGATCTGCTCCTCAGTATCAGAGCTATCAGACAACTTAGTCTGGCTCACCCGTCTAAGTGGGCTGGGCAATGGCTGCGAACCGGTGACCACTTGATTTTGCCTCTCATTCTGAGTCTCCGTCAGGTTTCGCATTAAGCTCTCAACATCGCCAATCTGGATTAGTACGTTTTCTGGTTTGAGATCTGTATGGATGATCCCACATTTACGATGTAGATAATCCAGAGCATAGAGAACTTGTTTTGTGATTTGCTTCACCAATTGAGGTGGAACACTTTTGTGTCGGTATCTACGCATGAGACTCAACAAGTTCTCTCCCAGAACTTCGAAAACCATGCACATATGGATACCGTTAGGACCCTCGTGCCAAAAGTCATCATAGAGACTCACGACGTATTTTCTACCCGGATGTGATTTATCTGCCTGGTTGATGCGCTTCAGAAGTTGAATTTCATCCAATGCGGTCTCAGTGTAGTGTTTTGCGGCCCTGACTACTTTCAGGGCAACATGCTGTCCGTTGTTGTGCATGTCTTTAGCTAGCCAAACAGTCGAAAAGTGACCCCAGCCCAATTTACGAACAATCACATAGCGACCATTTTTTATACTATCACCAAACTTAACTGGATGATATCCGCCTTCACGGTAGTCCTCAGCATTTTCTTCGTCTCGAGGTGAAAATTCACTATGCTCTGTAGAGTCTGTTATACCTCGTGAGGAGGTCGTTTGCCCAATTTTGGCATTCTGGGGCATACTGGCAGATGCAAGAGGTACTGACGGTTTGCTTCCTGACGCGGGTGGCCTCCCTTCTTTCGGTACAGTGTGAGAGCTAGTTCCCAAAGATTCTGACGTAGAAGCAGAAGACGCGTCAGATACACCAGGGGCCATACCGTCGCAAAAACTACGCGCATGGATCGCAACAGAAGGCTCGGGGTTCGGCGGCATCACTGCGCGACCTCACGAAGAGTCGACCAACCTCTCTGCTGTGTTGCTGTTCGTAGCCAGCGGCTGAGATCTATGTATTAGATAAGCCAAAATTACGCTAGGTCCTCGCACAGGGCACGGACTGGTAATCTAACTAGCAGCGACAATATCTTAAGTAACTCGGGCTACCGACCAAAACTAGGCACAACCTAGCTAAGACGGGCTTTGGGGGCCAGTCTCCACTAATTTTTCACATCCTAGTTCACTGTACGCGTATGAGAGCTCAGATTTTCCTCTTTAGTGTCAGGCGAACAGCAATGTAAGTCCTGCACATTGGGGCAACCTTCGGGCAAGGGCTTGACCAATCCTGACGCACATCCTATAGTGCAGCTCTACTACCCGGCATGGCGTGAAGTAGTAGTTTCTAGTATAGCTTAGGCTGATCTCTTGAGACAACTTTCATTCGTTTTCGACCTAGTGAGGTCTACCCATACTTCCCCATATTTATGTTACACCCTAACCCAGAGAACAAGTCTTGCATATTCCCTGCTGCAATCCCGAGGCTCAGATAGTTGTCCGTTCAGAAAGTCAGCGAGGTCGCCGCGGCTCTAAAGTCTCAGAGAAATCGGATAATATCGTGATCACCAGGTGCCTATGATCTGACACGTGTAACATAGCCTACTCTGAGCAAACTCTCTTGGACGAAGCAAATGATGCAGGTCTAGATATAAACCCTAGTGAAGCCCATGTCTGCGCAGCCGAAATATAGCACAGGAATATTCCGCAAATCCACCCAAACGCTCACCGTTATGCATAGCGGTCCAAATTTATGATCTGACACTGACAACTTATGCGTAAACTCTACGGATACACAACAACTACGCACAAACCGTCTACAGTGGCGGAATACGTAATAAGGGCAGCTTAGCGCACAGAAATGGCACTGCAGCGTCTGTCACACGATTTCGTCGCTGCTTTCCAGCAACGCGACTACGATGGAGCTGCAAAGTTCTTACCAGATATAAAGCTTGAGTATGCCAAGGCTGGTCTCCTAGCTCCCTCCGGACGGTTCTCCAAGGAAGACCTGGTGGCGGCACGGCAGCTTCTCGAACTTGGCGTACTAGTACGCATTCATGCTAATGGAGATAGTGCCGAGATTAGACGCTTGATTGCTCAAGTCAGACCGTTTTACGCACCCCAACTCAACCTTCCACCCAGCGATAATGAATCGAAACTAGTAGCTCTGCATCTCCTACTCATACTCAGCGAGAACCGAATTGCTGAGTTTCACACTGAGCTTGAGACTATCAGCAGCGACGCTGCGGAGCTCGATAAGTTTTTACGTTATCCCATTTTACTGGAGCGCTGGCTTATGGAGGGATGTTACGATAAGGCGTGGCAGGCGGTTACTGAGGCCTCCCAACTTCCCGCACCTGAGTTCTCAGTCTTGACCGGTCAGTTGCAGTCTCGCATCCGCGCAGAGATTGCAGCATGCGCGGAGCAGTCCTACGATTCGCTTCCCATCGCAAATGCTCGTCATCTCCTTTATCTTCAATCAGACCCGGCGCTGACAGACTTCTCAAAGGAGCGAGGGTGGAATGTCCGAGGAGGTCGCGTAATTTTCGCACCGCCTGCGCCAGCTGCCGAAATATTAGAGGGAGAGGAGGCTGAAGAAGTAGGCACAGATGAATTGATGATTGAAAACATGCTTGGGTACGCCGCTCAAATCGAGACCATTATTTAGACTGTCTCCTGTTTCATAGCTTTACTCGATCAAAAGCACTTGTTTATCCAAAGATCCGGTGGAATCCGCCTAAGAACCGTTCTCAGAGTCATTTGCATGAGTCTTGCCGCCTAAAGAGTAGCTTAATTTAGCACAGTGGTTAAGCACTGAGGTCAAAGACGTAGTGGAGTTACAAGGTTTCAGGCAGGCGCTCCGTGGAATTTAGTCTTGGCGAATCAGCCACATCGCCTACCGTCACAGAGACTCTCGAGAATCGCACAAAGCGGCTATGCAATTAATCGAATCTCCTATAACTAGAAAAGCGTCTGGTCACGTGTTGTGCGTACACACGCTCGCCATATCATAATATACGCCATCTGTTTGGAGGTTTAGTCATATTACTAGTTCCGACCGAGTATGCCATACGAAGATTTCAAGCTACCATCGACATACGATGGCCTTGAACTTAGGTGCCGTACATGGATGGTACCTGTAGGCGAAAAACCACGGGCTCGCATTGTATTTGTTCATGGATTCTCTGAGTTTGTCGATGCATACGACGAGTGGTTTCCCCCGGTTTCAGAGGCAGGCTATGAGGTGACGTTATACGATGCGCGAGGACACGGGAAGACGGCTCAGAAGACATCGGACTATGGAAAAGCGAATGAGAAAGGGGTTATGTGTGATCTAGAAACGGTAATTCAACATGTCATCGATCATAACAATGGAGGGTCGCAATTGCCCCTGATTTTGTGGGGTTTCTCCATGGGAGGTGCTATTGTGCTGAACTACATGGTTATTGGTACTCATCGAGAGGAATTTTCCGCATACATTGCGACAGGTCCAATGATTCTCAGAGCGGAACCACTACTTCGGGGACTCAATGGTCTCAAGGCCCGCCTACTGCCATGGTTGGTCCCTTTTATCCCTAATCATTGCGAAACCGTCCCAATCCCTCCTGAATGGGTCAACAATAACCCAGAGCGCCATGCTAAATACCCATTGGAAGAAATGCGCCATTACAGAAGCAGTGTCATATTTATGCACGATGCCATCAAGCGAGGCGAACGTCTTCTCGATCCGGAATTTAACAGTGGTATCGTTGACCGACCATTGCTCATAAACCACGGAACAGCTGATGTTCTCTGCGATCACACCGCCTCAGCGAAGTTTATAGCTGAGATCCCGGTCAAGGACAAGACGCTGGAGCTGTACGGCGACAAACCACATGAGCTAATGCAAAACGTCCAACGCGATGTTGACGAACACCGAGATAAAGTATTAGCTTGGCTTGATAGTAGAATACCTAAACTCAACTGATGTTATTTTCAATTTTTTTCGTAGAGAAGTTTATTCGAAACCTGGCTAGTCAAAAATTGGCTGTGAGCTATATTTATTAAGCAACTGAGGGTGCTATTTAAGTACTCAGCTCGTGACGGCCGTAGCGATAGTGAGTCCATTACGATAGCGCAGTTGCTATTCCATTCTAGCATTTGTACAGTACGCTGTCTACGGATAGGATTTAGCCGGCACCAGAGTTAATCTTGTGGGGCGAAAATATAAGCTATGCTGCTGCTCAATCTCGGGTAAATACGGGAGAGTTCCTGGTTGTTGTCCGTCGTCGGCAACCAGCTGCTGGCTCTCGGCCGGGTCGCATGTAATTTAAAAAACAGGGCTAGGGTAAATTTCAGCATTGCCTCACGTGTTACGCCATGTCTTGAAATAGTTGATCTCTCGTCACGGCTCATTTCTGAACTCATGGAATGATTAATTGTGCTGAGTTTTAAGATCTTTTGATACCTCTCCCACCAAATCATGAAATGAGTGTATCGGAAAAGCAGTCAACCTCATCAACTCTTCCATCTAGCTCGAACCACATACTGACCTTATCTGATGATGACATACCGCATGCGTATCTACTGGGAATTTCATCCACCTTGGCGCCGCCATGGATCTAATAAAACATCGCATTCATAATTACTTCTACGATATATAACACTTTTTGACCGCACGCTTCATAAAAAGCTATTGATCATTTTCGGTTGGAATGGAGGTTAAAGAAGTGCCACCGCCTTGCTACAGCCCGCCACGTGATACTGAGGACCTACCAGAATACAGCGGAACCCTGGTTAAGCGAGCCGACATTCTAGTAAAAAGGGAGTTCACCAGTCCATTTCGCCGAGCTGTACGAAGGTCTTGGACTTGTATGTCAGTTGAGCTCAACAGCACCCAGCTCCGACTATCACAGGGATCGATCCTGAAACATGTACGTTACTTTTCTCTTCAGTATGCTGAGGTTGGGCTTGCTGCCGATTATGAAAAACGGGAGTATGCTCTCAGAGTTCGTATAGAGGGACACCAATTCCTCTTCGCTTTTGAATCTCAACAAGAGCTTATAGAATGGATGTTGGCACTTCAAACGGCTATTGGCTTAGCCCTTCCCCTTGAACTGCGCACAATACCCGAGGCTCGACGCCGGCGCAGGCATCGAAGAATTAGAGATCGCTCGAGCACTCATTCTTCTTCAAGTGCCCAGGAGATTACCGATGAGGAGGCTGCTGCAGCAGGTAGAATTGAACAAGCGGTATCAGAGGAGGAGTATCCCACTGAGCGCAATAGATCCGACTCAGATGTATCAGAAAATCTACCAGAAGCAATGATGGTACCAAAAACCTTACGTTTGGTGGAGTCGCCCCAACCTGATGAGCCGGAGGAGGACGGAAAATGGAGACCAACCCGTGGCCGTCGTAGGTCGCCTCACCACGACTTCCCCCTACTGCCGCTCAACCTGAGTTGGGAAGGAAAACCTGTGCTATGGCGTGGCCGTTGGGCTGTGGTTCAGAAGTGCTATATTTATATTGTTGTGTAGAATGTATCTGGCTAGAAAAGCTTTTTTAGTGAAAGGTTGTCTCCTGTGCTGATTCCCGGGATCCCACGCGAGATGTCGATCCTAGGTGCCCAGCGATGGACTCATTTTTCTGCACCTCCTACCAAACCTCGCTGATACTGGAAACCAGGAAGGCCATAAAAACACAGAGAGGAGGTGGTGTGACTGTAAAGAAAAAAGCTTTGTAACATGTCGTCGGGTAAGTTGATTGTTGTCGAAGGTCTGGACAGAGCCGGAAAAACTACTCAGATAGTGAGCTTAATTGCTCGGCTAGCTGAGTCCAGCGTCAAAGTTGAGGCAGTGAAATTTCCAGAACGTTCAACAACGATTGGACAAATGATCAACGCGTACCTAAACTCGTCCGCAACATTGTCAGATGAAGCCATTCATCTATTATTTTCAGCGAACCGGTGGGAGTTAGCACCATATATCCAACGGAAACTCCAAGAGGGTGTCTGGCTTGTGGTGGATCGCTATGTTTACAGTGGAGCCGCATTTTCTAGTGCGAAGGGTCTAGATCTAGATTGGTGCATGGCACCTGATCGAGGACTTCCCGAACCGGATCTAGTTATATTTTTAGATGTCTCTGCATCAGTTGCTGAAAAACGCGGTGGATATGGTGCTGAGCGCTATGAACGCCAAGAGTTTCAGAGCGTAGTCAGAACGCAATTTCAACTTCTCCGCAAGCCAAGCTGGGCATGGCTGAGCGCTGATCCTGATCCTGTCACCGTCGCAGAAAGCGTGTGGAGTGCGGTCGTGCAAAACCTACTTTAGTGCATTTATGCTAGTTTAAATGGCATTTTTACGCGTGAGGTAATCGAACCGCGAGAAAGTATAGCCGATGAACGGTAGATCTTCGCGGATATTCTTACGCTTTCCTTGCTTATCTTGAGCGTGCGATGACGGGTGCTCTGGCACCTGCTTAAGATCCTCAGTAGGGAAATACGAAGTGTCGGTAACACTCTTGAGTCGCGGTACAAATGGAGCATTGTACTGACGGATAGAAGACCAATCAACCCCATGGAAAAAGGGATGTTGCTTAATTTCATCCGCACCTCCACGGCCAAGTCTGTACTCTTGTCCTGTAAGTAGCCTTCTTATCAGATCCTCAGACTCTGGACTCAGGTGAATGTCATCCGGGAACTGCAGTGTCTCTTGCCAATTCAGAATTTTTCGATATGTTTCCTGAGGAGATTCCGAGCAAAACGGTGGCCATCCTACAAGGCACTCGAACATAATCGCGCCCAGCGACCACCAATCACACTCTTGGCTGTAGCCCTTGCGCACAAAAATCTCTGGTGCTATATAGTCTGGTGTTCCCACAGTCGAATAGGCCATCAAGCGACGGCTTTTACGCCAGGTTGATATTTGCTGCCGGTTTGAAATTGTCAAGTGGATAGCATCAACCATTGACGTGCGTTGACCTGCCGCAGGGAACTTACCGAGCTGCCGGTCTTTTTCAAGCAGCTGTTTATAGTAGTTGGAGTCGTGAGTCTTGTGAAACCCTGTGGAGAGTCCAAAGTCCGACAATTTGATGTGGCCCGACTTGTCTATCAGAATATTGTCTGGCTTGATGTCTCTATGAATGAATCCCAGCTTGTGAATTGCTTCAATGGCCAATACGCACTCAGCAATATAGAACCTAGTCACGTCTTCTGAAAACACGTCCTCATTGATAAGCATAGTCATTAAATCTCCGCCAGGTAAGTACTCCATGATCAGATACAAGCAGTCGTCATCCTGGAAACTATAGTATAGCGATACCACCCACGGGCTCTCCGATCCAGCCAGAATATCACGTTCAGCTCGAACATGCGCAAGCTGATCCTTGATAAACATTTCAGATTTGTACAGTGTTTTCATGGCATAAACCTGACCGGTATCTTTTTTCTGTACCAAACGCACCTCGCCAAACGCACCTTTACCGATGACCTTGACGGTAACAAAATCCTCAGGGCCAGACCGTGTGCGACGGAGCCGCAAGAAGCTAGATTCTTTACGTCCTAGTGAGAGCAACTGTCGCTGGCGCTTTTCTTCGGAGCCACCACGTTCCTGTTGCTCGGCTTGCACACGGCGCTGATTGCGCTCGATCGCATGCTTCACGTTGGTGCGGAAAAAGTTCTCGATTCGCAGCTTTGCAAATGCTGCACGCTCCTGCGCTTGCTGGCCGAGCATTTCAGGGTGTCGCTCAAATTCGTATTGCTGTGGCTGGAGCTGAAATTGCATCTGGGGTGGCGATTGATTATGTTGCTGCTGCGACTGAGCTGGTGGTTGGTGCTGGTGGAGATGATCGTATTGAGGCTGTGCGTGAAACTGAACTGCTTGTGGGGAGCTGCTAGGCTGTAAGGGGGTCTGAGCTTGAAGTGATGGTTGTGGTTGCTGCAAAATAGGAGAATGACCCTGCGCCTGAGCCTGTGCATGCGTTGGTGGTCGCATTGGTGAACGGCTTCGGTATGGCGACCCGTACGGTGACCCATAAGGAGACCCATATGGGCTCTGTCGATCTGTGGCCGTGGGAGGATAAACCCCAGGACTGGGCTCTCGCCAGCTATCCCGCCAAGAATCTCGTTGTGCGTCTCGGAGACTGGTCTGGCTAGTCGAGCCGATTTGAAGATAGGAGAATGCTTGCTGTCCAGGCGCACTTGACGATTGAGAGGGCATCTGTCGCAGAGAGTTCTGGCTATTAGAATACTGAGGATTTCCGTACATCGAAGCAGCCGCCTGAGAAGCGCTGAAATAAGGGCCCGGACCTAATGAGGCTTGAGGCACGGACGGTACTTGAGGCTGTGCAGAGGACAACTGTGGAGAATTTTGGGATGGCGAAATCGGCACTTGCTGGGCACCATATCCGTTAAAGCTTGATGTGGGACTGGGAGGAGGTCTCTGGCTATATGGAGAGCCCGTGCTATACGCACCGTATCCACCCCCTACCACACTTCCGGGACCGTTAGGGCTGGACTGCTGGTGGGAATTTGGGCTGCCAGAATTCTCCCCACCATTAGAATGGGCGTATACACCAGAATACTGGTTGTACATTGCGTCCCTTCAAGTCAAGGAGCTTTGTTTGGATCCGGGTTAGTGGGCCCGAGCTGTCCTGACTTGCTGACTGTATTGGGGGACTTGATGCCAACTGGTGCTAAATCTATCCCCATGCTAGTATTAAAGTTTCCAGAGGCTGCGCCACTCTCTTATCAGATGTACCAGGAGTTTACCAGCACATACTGCCCCTATGGCTTGACTGGATAACTGTGCGATTACTCGGCTCAACCAAAATAACGTAGTTTTTTAGAAGGGAAGAGAAGCTTCGCGCGCTCTTGATGATCCGCGAGGTGCGATTTAACGACTCGAGTTTTCTCTTTATTTGCGATGCCCTTTCACAAACTAATTAACTTATCTTATGTATTGCCGAAGATAGCGCTCACTGTGCATATTTTATGGAATCTGAGCAAGAATCAATGTGCCTCCGCGTATCAGCTCTCAAAACACCTATATTCCATTCCTGATCCAACGTGCCGCTGGTGGCACTTCCTTGCACGTGATAGTTTAGTAACATAATTTCGAAAGAGCGTGTCCTCCAGCCGTGAGCTTTGGAAAGAATTGAACAATCCTTGGGCTTAATAAGCCAAGGGCGGTTTGGCATGGGCAAAAAATTAGTTGAGGATAATCCGCCGCGGTACATCAGTGGATTGCGCTTCGGCGTACTGAGCCCAGAAGAGATCCGCAAATTCAAAGTCGTTGATATTGTGACTACAGACTTGTATAACCTGGACAATGGCCGTCAACCAGCCGTAGGTGGTTCTCTTGACCGCCGCATGGGTATCAGCGATAATGCTTCAGAATGCGATACGTGCCATGGGCGACTTGCAACTTGTCCTGGACACTTCGGGCGTATCAAGCTCGCTCTTCCAGTTTTCCATGTCGGCTATTTCAAGCAGACTATAACGGTATTACAGGAAATCTGCAAAGAGTGTGGCTGTATTCTGCTAGAGCCAGAGACACGCAAAAGCTTTTTGGCTGACCTTCGGGTCCCCATGGATAATTTGAAACGTATGCAAATACTCAAAAAGATCAACGAGCAGTGTAAGAAGCAGCGTCGTTGTCCAAGCCCATCCTGTAGAGCGCTAAACGGCGTTGTAAAGAAAGGCGGTGCTCTCAAAATTGTACACGACAAGTTTCGCTGGATTGGAAAAAAGATCCCCGATGATAAAGCTGATTATGACAATTCGTTTTCATTGGTTGTATCGGAGAATCCTGAGTATGAACGACTAATAAAGAGAGCGATGGACGACTTAAACCCTCTCCGTGTCTATAACCTGTTCAGCTCTGTAAAGCCAGAAGATTGTGAACTCCTTGGCCTGCTTGAAGGTGGCCGGCCTGAGAATTACTTATGGACAGAAGTTTTGGCCCCACCAGTCTGCATTCGCCCGTCAATTACGCAGGACACTGCATCAAACGAGGACGATCTCACTGTCAAACTGACCGAGATTGTGAAAGCATCTGCGCAGATACAGGCTGGTTTCGACAATGGGATGGCACTCCATGAACTAATGAATCAATGGGAATTTATGCAGCTTTCACTTGCACTGTACATAAACTCAGATACCCCCACTGGATCCGTCGTTTCGAGTTCTCCGATTCGGGCTCTTTGCCAGCGTTTAAAAGGAAAGCAAGGCCGGTTCCGTGGTAACTTAAGCGGCAAACGTGTTGACTTTAGTGGACGTACTGTCATTTCGCCAGACCCAAATTTGCGCATCGATGAAGTTGCAGTTCCCGAAAGGATCGCTAAAATATTGACATATCCGGAGCGGGTCACACGTTATAATCGCGATAAACTCAAGCGACTTGTGGCGAACGGTGTTGATCAATGGCCGGGAGCGAACTACGTTGTGAAGAAAAATGAGCCCGTTCGGCGCAATTTGCGATTCGCACAGCGACAAGAGCTTGCTAAAGATCTAGCGATTGGTGATACAGTCGAACGGCATCTTGAGGATGGCGACATTGTTCTGTTCAATCGTCAACCATCTTTGCACAGACTGTCGATATTGTCACATTTTGTTAAAGTACGTCCATGGCGTACGCTCAGACTCAATGAATGTGTATGTACTCCGTACAATGCGGATTTTGACGGTGATGAGATGAACTTACATGTCCCGCAAACTGAAGAGGCACGCGCTGAAGCACGAGATCTCATGGGTGTTAAGCACAATCTCGTTAGTCCACGGTCGGGTGCCCCAATCATTGCAGCAACACAAGATTTCATTTCTGCATCATACTTGGTTACTTCGAAGGACCAGTTTTTCGACCGAGCTCAACTATCCTCAATTTTGTGTATGATGAGCGATGCCAATGTACATTTTGATATCCCGCATCCGGCAATCTTCAAGCCTCAAAGGTTATGGACTGGTAAACAAGTTTTCTCGCTTCTCATCAAACCTAACCATGAATCTCGGGTGGCGATCAATCTCGAGGCCAAGAACAAGGCTGGACAGAGAGCCCCCCCTGGTCAGGAGCCTGAGATGAGCCCTAACGACGGATATGTTGTCATCCGAGGTTCTGAAATCCTGAGCGGCGTCATGGATAAATCATTACTTGGAGACGGAAACAAGAACTCTGTATTTTATGCTATTCTTCGTGACTATGGTCCGGATGAGGCTGCTGCTGCCATGAACCGTATGGCTAAAATGAGCGCCCGATGGCTAGGAAACCGTGGGTTTTCGATTGGTATCTCAGACGTCACTCCCTCAGATTCGCTCACAGCGTTGAAGGACCGACTCGTTCACGAGGCCTACGTCGAGTCGGACGCGCTTATACGAACTTATGCCGAAGGAAAACTGGAAACTCAGCCAGGCTGCAATGAGGAGGAGACCCTGGAAGCAAAAATCTCTGGTATCCTCAGTGACGTCCGTGGAACCGTTGGCGATGTTTGCATTCGTCAATCTGACAAGCATAATTCTCCTCTGATCATGGCCTTGTGCGGATCTAAGGGCTCGCCAGTAAACGTATCACAGATGGTGGCATGCGTCGGTCAGCAGATCATCAGTGGTAATCGCGTCGCCGACGGATTCCAAGACCGTACTCTGCCTCATTTTCCCAAATTCTCCAAGACGCCACCGAGTAAGGGGTTTGTGTCCAACAGTTTCTACTCTGGTTTGTCTCCACCT
Source organism: Wickerhamiella domercqiae (assembly GCA_001599275.1). NCBI lineage: Eukaryota > Fungi > Ascomycota > Dipodascomycetes > Dipodascales > Trichomonascaceae > Wickerhamiella > Wickerhamiella domercqiae. The sequence continues at coordinate 767,145 of BCGM01000001.1, forward strand.
GAATTTCTATTTCACGCTATTTCTGGTCGTGAAGGGTTGGTTGATACTGCTGTTAAAACGGCAGAGACTGGCTACATGAGTCGTCGTCTCATGAAATCGCTGGAAGATTTGTCTACCCTTTACGACCGCACTGTCAGAACCTCATCAAATCTGGTCGTTCAGTTCCGCTACGGTGGTGACGGTCTAGATCCCTTCGACATGGAGGGAGATGCGCAACCTGTTGACTTCAAGCGCACTTGGTCCCACACTTACGAGCGCACTTTCGACGATAACGAGCCCGGCCTTACTGCAGAAGAGGCTCTGATATTAGCAAACGAAATTATTCCTAGCCCACCAGAGGAAGCTGATACATATCTGGAGCCTCAATTTGAATACTATCAAAGCCTGCGCAACTTTTTGGATGGGAAGCTCGACCCCGTGCGCACGAAACCTGCTGGTGTTGTTAAAAAGGTCTACAAGGTATCCGCCGACCATATACGCCTCTTCATAGAATCGTGCTTAACCAAGTACGAGCGGGCAAAGGTCGAGCCTGGCACCGCTGTTGGTGCTATTGGTGCTCATTCTATTGGCGAGCCTGGCACCCAAATGACATTGAAAACGTTCCATTTCGCCGGAGTAGCGTCGATGAATATTACGCTCGGTGTTCCTCGCATCAAAGAAATTATAAATGCATCCAAAGTAATTTCGACGCCTATCATTAAAGCCTGTCTTGCTAATGACCAAGATGAACGTACGGCCAGGATTGTAAAGGGCCGAGTAGAGAAGACCCTACTTCGTGATATATCCGAATATATGGAGGATATTTACAACCCTGACGGCGCCTACGTTTTAATCAAGATTGATTGGTCTACAGTAGAGAAGCTGCAACTGGAATTGAGTCTACCTCAAATTGCGTTTGCTGTTTCCAAGCATCCCAAGCTTAAACTCTCGGAAGCCGATGTTCGCATTCGCGCTAACGACGGTCTTCTGGAAGTTGCAGTGCGCCCAGTGAGCACCTCTACCAATGAATTTGCAAGCGAAAAGGACTACAGTGACGCCTCCCAGCTATACTTCCGCGGCCAGCAGCTCCGCCGAGTGCTACCGGAAGTCGTAGTTGAGGGCTATCCAGACATCTCTCGTGCCGTTATCAACATTGGGGATGATGATCGTAAAGAGTTGTTGGTCGAGGGCTATGGCTTACGCGACGTAATGATCACAGACGGTATCGTAGGCACCCGCACTACCACTAATCATATCCTTGAAATGCGCCAGTATTTGGGCATCGAGGCGGCACGTGCATCTATTATCCATGAGATTTCGTACACAATGTCAACGCATGGTATGTCCGTTGATCCTCGCCACATTCAACTGCTCGGTGATGTGATGACGTTCAAGGGTGAGGTTCTGGGTATCACTCGATTTGGGCTCGCGAAGATGCGCGACAGTGTGTTACAGTTAGCTTCTTTTGAAAAGACAACTGACCACCTCTTTGATGCCGCATTCTTCATGAAGACAGATAAGGTCGAAGGCGTTTCTGAATGTATTATAACTGGTCAGAGCGTGCGAATTGGCACCGGTGCCTTTTCTGTCGTCCAACCCTTTTCACCTGAACCTATGTCCAAAGTACCCCTGATTGAATCTGCAATAGCTGCCACTGCTGTTGCTTGAATAACTAGCGACTAAAATTTTACGAACTCATCCTACTAACTTGATGATTTCTCGTCAGTCTTTATGAAAGAGGTGATGCTGCTGCCGATCGCTCACCTCAAAATGTCTTGAACGGGGGGTGTTCTCGAATCATTACTAAAATAATATTACTAACTAAGCTACTCGTTGGCATCTACATCGCCTGAGCATGGAGAACAGTGTTGAGTCGATCCTAGAGCAGACAAGCCTCCGCTGGATCTTTGTTGGTGGTAAAGGAGGCGTTGGTAAGACCACCAACTCCTGTTCTCTGGCGCTTCTGTTAGCTGAGAAGCGGCGCAATGTTCTTCTCATATCGACAGACCCCGCGCATAATCTGAGCGATGCCTTTGGTCAAAAATTTGGAAAAGACCCGCGTCCGGTTAATGGCGTTCCGAACCTCAGTGCTATGGAGATTGATCCAGCGGGTACTATTGAGGAGTACTTAGCTTCCAACGAAAATACTCAAGGTTCTGAGTTCTTCCAAGATCTTGCGTTTGCTATTCCCGGAATTGACGAAGCCCTGAGCTTCGCAGAAGTTATGAAGCGCGTAAAGTCACAAGATTTCGATGTTGTGGTCTTTGACACTGCTCCTACTGGTCACACGTTGCGCTTTCTTCAATTTCCTGCTATCCTCGAGAAAGCTCTCGGTAAGATACGCGACCTAAGTCAACGGCTGGGCCCCATGCTCAATACATTCTTGGGTGCCCAGGGTAAGAACATAGATGAGATTTTCGCCAAGTTAGACGAGACAAGAGATACTATCATTGAGGTGAACCGCCAGTTCACTGATCCAGATCTTACCACCTTCGTCTGTGTGTGCATCGCAGAGTTCCTCTCTCTTTACGAAACCGAGCGCATGATTCAGGAGCTCACCGGATTTGGTATTGACACGAATACGATAATTGTCAACCAGCTCATCTTTCCTGACCCGGGCGAAGTACACTGTCCTCGCTGTGAGGCAAGGAGCAAATTGCAGGGCAAATATTTGGAGCAGATCCATGAGCTCTACGAAGACTTCCATTTGATAGAGCTTCCCCAGCTCACAAATGAAGTTCGGGGAGTAGAATCCCTCAGGAAGTTTTCACGCATGCTGGTGAGTCCACCTAAACGGGCGAATGGCCAAATCACCAGCGAGTAATTGTTTATGCAAGGAAATTTATCCCCTTATCTGTCATTTCAGGGTAGTTTTTTCTATAATTGGACACACTGGGCGACACTCTGCCTCAACAAATTGAGGCGCGGTTGTGCTGTCAGTCAATATGCAACTGATGAGCCACTTTAGACACATGATGACATGATAAAAAAACCTCTTGGGTGGGAAGGTCAATCACCAATAGATAACCCCTACAGAATAATCTTGCCGCTGAGATGAGTAGTAGCTTCACGAAGATCCCGGTAGTAGATCTTCAAGATCTCTTTTCTTCGGAGCTCGCAGACCGCAAACGTGTCGCGGACCAGTTAGGGGATGCTGCAAGAAATGTTGGATTTGTATTCGTCTCGGGCCACAACGTGGACCCGATTGTCATTGATGGCATAAGGGATGCCGCTCGCCAATTTTTTGCTCTAGACCCAGAAGAGCGCATGAAGGTGTATATCGGAACTCCTTCGAATGGGAATTCTCACCATGGTTATGTCCCCGAAGGCGAAGAAATGTTTAGTGATAACCCAATCCCTGATAGAAAAAGTTCTTTTGATGTAGGGAGAGAGCTCCCAGCTAATCACCCTCTGGTGCTAGCAAATACACCATTTCTGGGCAGAAACCAATGGCCTGACTTGCCCAGATTCAAAGAGAAAGTCTGTGCCTACTACGACGCGGTATGCGATCTAGGAGATACACTGTTTCGAGCGTTCGCATTGGCACTGGGCATCGAAGAGCACGCCTTGGATCATCTCATTGACTGCCCGCCATCTAACCTGAGGATGATACACTACCCAAGTAATGGCGAAGCTACAGATAGACCCGGAATTGGAGCTCACACCGATTATGAGTGCTTTACAATATTGCTAGCCGATGAGCCTGGACTAGAAGTCTTAAATGGGGAGGGGAGATGGGTAGATGCTGCTCCAATTCCCGGCACTTTTGTTGTCAATATTGGGGATATGCTTGAAGTGCTGAGCGGGGGTCAATTCGTAGCTACTACACATCGAGTACGCCCCGTCACTAAGGAAAGATTTAGTTTCCCACTTTTTTGGACAACTTCTTATTTCACGATGATACGGCCGCTGATCCAACTTGACAAGGCCGATGATGTTAATAGCTACTCAGAGGTTTGCGCTGGAGACCATGCGTGGAGAGAAGTTGTTAAGACTCACCGATACCTGCGTCTCCGAGCTGAAAATGAGGGCATCAATTTTAAACAGAAGAAGAATCTTGGACGTAAAGAAAGTTCAGCTATTTAAAAAGTTTATCTATTCAAGCATGAATTTCGCCCTCTCATTCCGCTGCCTTCAACATCAATTTGTTATGTAATGTGTGTAGACGCGCTAGGCATTGCAGCTGGTGTTCTCCATGGATGCTGCTCGACGGCTACGGCGACGAATGGCCACATGGCCCGGAAAGGTCATCCGATTTCTTGATTTCAGACGGTCTTGGGCCTCCGTTAGAAGTCGCCGGTCCAAGTTTGAGATAGTCCAGATAATGAGTCGGGCCCTAATGATATTTCTGATACTGGGAGCAATTTCCTGCACAGGAATTGATATATTGCCACAAAGCTTTTCTTCGGGCCAGTACTGGAATGCTATCATTGTAATAATTGCCCTCAGCATAGTCGCAGTATGGGCATTTGCATTACGGGTTGCCAGACTCATAGACTTACGACGCACCTTAGCGCGCATCCCACGGCAGACCCAGGTAGGGCAACGAGATATGACACGTCGAGCGTGGCGAAAAGTAGAATCACAACGTCAACATTGCCGTGAACTTTTCGCCAGTCAGATTGACTTCTCGAAAGTACAGCATCCAGGGCTGCAAAACCCGCTATTGCCCAACAGTCTGAAAGACGGCGCGTGGCTGGAAGGACCTTTCTGGGAGGCTATAGAAACAATGCCAATGTACCTTGAGGAGATCCTGTTACAGGCTATGCCTGGAATGAAGCGACCTCCAGGATCTTCGCTGCGGGACTACTTATTGTTGGCTGCACATGAGAGAATCATTAATCCGGAGAATGTACAAGACTTGGTTCGATTGGCAGATACGTATGACCATGCGCGCTACGCGGGTATGAGCTTGACAGAGAACGAAGTCCTCGAATTAATGGAGAATCTTTGGACTGTCATGGTCAGTATTCAGCCACTTGTCTATGAAGGTCTGGACAATCACCGACCTGACTCTATACTAACACACAATACCCTGTCCGCACAAGACACGTCATCAGACCACATCTTCAAGGACTACGACTTTGACTATAGATAAACACTGAACACTGAAGTACATCCCCTAATTACATGTCGATGAGATTAGCTGACGACTGATTAGCATTTCCAAACCCATAACCTGTATGCGCTGGCTGCATCTGAGTAGTAGCGATACCTGTATACTGCTGCACAAAAGGATTGTTTGTGTTTGCTGTTTGCTTTCCGGTCATTGTCTGTTGCATGACCAGACCTCGACCGGCACTGTCCACCATATAGCTTTGCGTATGATGGGACGGAATCCTGGCCTGGCCTGTATTTCCGAAGGTGTCTGCCGGCGCTTCTCTTGATATAGCCGCTTCGAGTTGATCCGTATGTTCCTGCGAGAACGATTTGTGCCGTCTCAATGTTGGCTGCGCTGTCACTGGCTGTGCTTGCTGCTGCTGCTGCTGTTGTTGTTGCTGCTGATTGAAGGCAGCAAATGGATTGTTGGATCCTGTCTTTAGCGGAGTCTGAGTAGCAGCAGCCGCAGCCGACATTTCTGCTTGTGCTTGTGCTTGTGCTTGTGCTTGTGCAGCAGCAATCTGCTGTTGGTACAATTGGTTTTGGTACTCGAGCTGTTGCAGTTGTGCTTGGCGTTCATCATATTGTCTTTGCAGCTCAGCCTCCGCCTGCACCTGCGCCTGAAGTTGTGACTGATACTGAGCCTGAGCGTCGTATCCTGTCTGAAAGCCTGGCTGATACATATTGTATCCGGCTTCGTAGCCAGCAGAGTAACCTCCACTCGTATCGATAAGATTTCCGCCGAGTAAATCTCGCCCATTTTGCTGCGAAAGTGACATTGCCTTTTGCAAATCATCTTGAGATCCCTGACCGGCTCGCAGACGCCGCAGCTCCTCTTCTTGTGCTGCAGTCTCTTTCGAAAGCTCCAAAGCTCGCTGTATTTCATCATCCTCGTTGTCACCAACTCCAGGCCGATTTGGTCGCCGGGGTCCAGAGGGAGAGTGATATCTCTGAGGGCGCCTGCCGCCACCTCTACGACCACGATGCTCACGTTCTTCTCGCAACCTTTCCGGGTTCTGCAGCAAATCTACCAGGTCGCGAGCACGTGCCCTGATAGCACCACCCAAGTCGCGACCAGTTGCCTCCTCTCTGTACTGGAACTCTCGTAACGTCTTTATGATGTACATATTCTCGCGGCACCATACTATGACATTGTCTGAGCCAAACCGTACAAGATAGTCAAGTAGAACTAGACATTTCAACACATGCCTCCAATGCTTACCCTTGCCACTCAGTCTCTTATCCACCATGTCCATAATTAAAAACATATCTTGCTTGTCGTAGGTTAGGTCCGCAATTTCCTGCATGTCTGCCGGGCTGGGCGAGCCTTCATCGTTGGCTGTCACATTGCGAACTTTAACTTGTGATGATGAGTACCCATTGGTTACATTCTTGATCGTCCGCACAATCCCCATCTCTCTGGCAGGTGAATGCAATCGGCGGTTGTCGGAAGCAAGTGGCTGACTGGTGATCTTACGTCAGTACTGCGGGGAGGCTGGGTTATCGACGTTTATTAGACCGCCATTAAATTTAAGCGCAGTCTTTAAGATGAATAGCGACTGAGTTCACATTTATATGCACAACTAAAGTACTTCTAGATCTCCCATGTCGTCTGCCCCGTCATTTTCGTCTTGGGAATCCGGAATCTCGGCTTCATCGCCCTCACGTGCTGAGTTTGCATTGATACCTTCGTTGCCAGTATCTTTATGAGCTCCTCCATCGTCGCCATCTATAATTCGACGTAATGCTGATCCGATAGATCCTTCCAGGTATTGCTTGATTGCATTCTTATCATCTTTCTCCACAAATCGCGAGAGGGCTTCGACGGTACCTTCCTGGCTCATCACAGCGAGGTTGTGTTGACGGAGGTAATGGCGCACAAGCTGCATTACTGATACCGGCTGATCTTTATCGGCCTCTCTTAGCCGATTGATGCCTGAGCTGGTGGAATTTAGATGCGATGACTTTGGTTTTGCCGCTTTGTAGAGCATCAGGACATCACTGGGATTGGCGACTCGACCCTCGAATTTCCTACCAAAACGAACGGGATTTTCGACCTCGAATCCGGTATATTCACACCTGATGCGCACCAAAGGAAGCGGACATTGCTCTCCATCAGGACGAGGAGTCAGTTCATGCCATTGACTCGAAGCTTCAGCAATTAGTCTATCGACCACATCAAGAAGCCACGTGGATATGAGCGGTCTCGCTTCTCCCGGGTCGGGTCCATTTGCCAGACTTTTAATTTTAGTCGGAAGGTCTGACGATAGGATCACCGATGTAATCGCGAACGGGCGTACACTGGTCAGCGGAAACTTGGTGTATGAAAACCTTTTCTGGGGCCCAATTTTGAGACAGACCACATACTTTGGACTGGCCTCACTCTCATGCAAACTTGTGGCTACGCTAGAGCCAGGTTGAATTATTCGGAAGCCTTTACGCGCATTCTCCACAGGATCAGGGATACTCTGATGCTCATGCCCCCAGATGACGAGATCTAAGAAAGCCGGCAGGAAATCTTCAGGTAGGTACCCAGTTTTTACATGTGCCGACCGATTTTGGTGAACTACAAGGATATTAAACCACTCGTCTGCACCCTCAGCGGGACGTAGAAATCGAACTTTCCTATTTCGAAATGCACGATAGAGCCGTTCATCACGGACATTTGCGATTCCATACAATGCTAGCTTTGCCTCCCCTTTGCGAATCAAAATGGGTCGTACTTCGATCATCTCGTTGTTGTCTACCTTGCCAAAGTGGTTCACTAAGCCCATCGCGCTTAAAATGTCGAGGGGGCTCAACATGTTTGCGCCCCCCGCATCATCATGATTGCCCGAAATAGCAAAGACAGGAAGAGAAACGTTTATATTGGAATCGTAATAGTTCACATGATTAAAATCCTTTTCTCCTACTAGAGCGCCGTGACCTAGCACTTCAAATTCAATTGGTTTATCGCCCAAGCACGACCGTCGCAGGATCGAGACAACATCGTACATAGCCTGCTTGTCTGGTCTATTCTTATGGAAGAGATCGCCTCCTTGCACTACTAAGTCGGAGTTGCACTTGAGAGCTATGTTCATAGCTTCAGCGAGTGACCTGGAGGCATCTTCAGAGCGTACAGGGTCATGCTCTGCAAATCCTACGTGGTTGTCAGTCGTCACAAATATTCTCAGCTCGTCATCGGACATTTGCGTTCTACTAGGATCTTCTCTGGACGCGCAGACGCGCGTCTTCTGCTTAATAGAATTGGGTGTGTAAGCTATTAAGAGTGATAGACATTATCATTAATGGTCCCACCTACACCTTCGCATAACTGAAGTTGTCAGAGAAGTCACGTTTGCGATCTGCAATCGGATTTTAGGCGTCAGTCTAGTGAAAAGAGTACCACTCTTGTATACGTATTGGACCGACTGCTATGTTTCGATTTTTTGTTACTTGGCAATCTGACGCGGAGATTAGAACTCAACACTGTATATTAACCCGAGCGATGAAAAACATTGAAAAACTGTACACATACAGCAGTGCTTTGACGACCATTAGTCGGAGATAGAGAAGAAAATAAATAGGAAGCCTCATCATGAGAGTATCTTGCGAAGCCGTACCAGCAACTTTCCAAAATTCTGAGTGTCATCAAAATCAGCAGCTATCTCGTCGAGCACATCTTGAGGCAATGGAAACCTCTGGTCAGAAACAATCCGCAGAGTGTCGTCAGCACCAAGTCTCAAATACACGGTTCTCAGGCTTTGAGGGTTGTCGGCAGGAGATTGTTGCCAGAAGCCTAGAGTCAAAAACATGACATCTCCATAGCGGTAAGTACCAATAGCAACTCCTAAGCACTTTTCGTACAGAGCAAGTCGTTTGGCAGTCTGAGATTTCAGAGGCTGCAACATATTAGCGCGCTCGGACTGGACAGCACGGAGAGCGTCCAGCGTCTCTCTGGCCTTAGCAATTGCCACGTTTATACCGTCCATACGATTTCCGTCATCAACTTTAGCTTTCTCCAATCGCATTCTCTCAGCCGACAGCTCAATCGCAATTCGTGGTGGTCTCCCTTTTGCGTCCAAGGCATGCTGTCGAGCTGCTTCAAGCAGGAGTTGATGCTCTCTTAATGATGCAGCTTTCAAACGAGCCTCTCCAAGCTTTGATATTACTGCACTGCTCAATTCTCTCAATTTGAGATCATTTACGGATCGTTGAGAGTCCAGTCTGTCACCCCCTGCTCGTACGTCCGCTACAAGCCGCTCCTCATCCATCGCGTCCTATCTGGCGCGTCGCTTACTAAACGCTCACGGTTTGTGTACACTAGAATCAACATCGAGATGTGGCAGCCGGAAGAAGTTTTGTTACCCGGATTTCGAGAGCGTCTAAGCCTCCTCAAAGCCAGAGGTGCAAAACCTGAGGCATACCTTGCTGCCTTTTTAGAGCTGGCCAACGGCGTTAAGCGTGAAGAGCGGACAGGCTGGGTGGATCGAAAGGTGCCTAGCCCTGAGTCGGTTGCAGATCACATGTACCGCATGGCGCTCATGGCCATGCTCACCACAAACAGAAATCTCGATATGGCCCTTTGCGTCCAAATTGCCCTCGTCCATGACCTAGCAGAGGCTATTGTGGGCGATATACCCCCATACGCTCCAGTATTAAAGGAGGAAAAGCATCGGCGAGAAGAGGCTGCGATGGCGTATATTCGCAGACTTCTATCGAAATATGACGAAACCGTTGGCAATAGGTTGTATGATCTCTGGACCCAGTATGAGGAGCAGACGAGTCCGGAAGCAGAGTTTGTTAAGGACTTGGACAAAATGGAGCTCCTTTCCCAGGCTGATGAGTACCAAGGATCACATCCAGACATCCCACTGCAAGAATTCCAGCAAGTTGAGGGCCTAATAAAGTCCGCAGAAGTTAAAGGATGGGCCCGAGGGCTACACGAGTGGTCAGGCTCATCCGGTCTTTTTAAAGAGTAGAAATATTTACTTAGGGGAAGTTGTCGTGTCCAAACACAAGCCGTGCAAGAAGGTGCCGTGCTGTCAAAGCTACAATCGACCACATCGCTTGCATGACAAGTAATCTTTTCGCCAGCTGGTTCTCACTCATCGGACCCCCCCATACAAGTGTCAGGTTTATCAAGGTCATATTGCTCACCTCCAGTTTTTCTCCATCTTCTCGAATTTGTATAAGTCTCAAACGCGCCAGAATCCTCAAGCCGATTTTTACAATACCCAGGCAATTAGACACCTCCGCTACAGATGGTGACAGCATTCGGGTTGAGGGATCTACGACAGGCATGCGATGACGCGGGCAGGGTACAATATGGAACAGTTGCGGTACCGAGTAGAGGAAATTGGCAATCTGCGGCGCAAATAAGAACAGCATGGTCTTGCTGAAATGCCCAAGAATTCCCGTGACGGCAAAGACCATGCCAGCAAAGTAACAAAATGTATCGCCTACAAACACCTTCGCTGGAAACCAGTTCCATCTCAGGAGGGCAAGCGATCCACCAACAAATGGAAGCAGTATGTACGTTGATAGTAAATGTGCACTGACTGCCCGAGGGGATTGAGAATATAGAATATAGAGCGCGTCATTAGCGAGAACACTCACTGCCATGACCACAGACTGGCCAACTTCTAGGCCATTTATACCAGCATAAATATTGATACAGTTTGTGCAGAAAATTGCTACGGCACCCATATACACGTAGTATATCCATCCAAGATCGATACTTTGGCCTAGGCCAAGGAATGAGGGCAGGGCCACGTGGGTGGCTCCAAAGTCCACGTAGTACACTAAGAGCATCGGGATGGCAGCCAGACTAGGCAGGAAAAACTTATGCCTCCATCGCAAGTCAAACACATCATCAGCAATTCCGAGCAAAAGCATTGATTGCATGCTGAGAATTCCACTCAGGAATTCGGCAAGCTGTGAGTGCGGAAATCTTCGAAGTACGTCATCGCTATCATCATGTAGATATTTAAGAAACATGAAAGGAACGAATACGGCAAGTGACAGGATGTACACGGCGCCTATTACTGCCCCCAGAGTCTCCGGAATGCGATTCTTCTGCCATGGTTTCAGCTTGTCCAAACCGCTAAGTCCCATTTTAGCCAACCCTGGCCCAGCTGCAGGAATCAAGCGTACAGAAATCATATAATTTAGCAGTGCCAGGCAAACTGATCCCAAAATTGGATACGATAATGGGCTTGCGGCCGACGCGGCGGTCACCAATGTTGCAAGAGCACCCTGTAACATTTGTGACGCGCACGAGGGAGTCGCCTTACTAAAATCTAGTTGGAAGCGCAGGGAGATAGAGCACGCTGGACACCCTGCCATTTATGAATGCTGGGAAAGGAGGGCCCGCTGGACCTAGCGTTAGGACAGCGACCAATACTTCCCTTGGATGGTGATGACCCAGCCTCTGCTTATCTGCGCGGCGTACGCAATGAGGCGCTGATTCTCGCTATGGAGCCTCTTCGCGATCAAGTGACTTCTCACAGAAGTGAAAACATTCTCAAAAATGAAATTTCAGAGTCCGACATCTCTCACTCTATATGTCACGAGCCAGCTGTGAGTCTTCACGAATTGAATATAATCTGCTTTCCTGGTAGAGCAGAATGGGAACTGAAATCATTGGAAAATCCATGGCTGACAGCACGAATAGAGGCTCAAAGACTTCCGATAGAAAGACCCGATTGCGACAGTCGCGCAACTTGGAAGGCACACGTTTGGTCACAACCCCCCTCAGCAATACCTCTATCGGACAGCATCAGGATACTACAATATGCCCCAAAGTGGGCTGCAGGCACTCCAAAGTCGAGACAGCTTCTCAGTTGGATCTGGCTTGTAGCGGCGCGACTTCCTCTGTTGTTGAGTGCGGATGATATTGCCCTTCTACGGGATGCTCTTCGGGCATTAGTTGTACTGGACGATCCGTTGGCCCCTGAGCTTGTAAACACTTTGGCAAAGGCTTGGAATCAGCTCGATTTAGTGTGCATTTGAATTCAAATTATATGCTTTGATCTTTTGCTAGGGTCCTTCGACGTAGCTAGGCGTTTAAGGTTGTCAGCTGCGTTGCTGATATCTAAATATGAGGTATCTTCTTCCTTCTGTTGCTTGACCTGCTCCTTCAAGCTGAGAACGCGAACGTGCTCGTCATATTGTGATGCTGGAATCTTTTCTCCTGTGAATGGTGAGATGAATGTAGCCTCCTTGAGTTTCGGTAGCCGGCCAGCTTTCAAGTCCTCCGCTGCGGCCGGTTTGGGCAATGTCTCTCCGTTTCTAAATTGGACTGTCTCGATCACAGTGAAGTGCCGCCAATCAGTTTCGTAGAACTCACGAGATTCTATTTCGCTCTCTCTAGTCTCTTCAGCTTCGAGCTCTGCACGACGCAGGGCGCGAGTGAGAACGTCTAGCCAATTCACGGATGGCAATTGAAGCTGTGAAGCCATTTGATATTGTCTCACAAACTCTAAATAAATAGGATAAAGCCGATTGTCTTTCTCAAGAAACCTGAACTGACCGGGGCGAAGCTCCTCTAGTTGATTCGAAAATTTGGGGTTTTTCGCAGTGTATTTTGCTGCAGCCTTTATGACTGCCAATGTTTTAGGAGAGATGTCTGGATGTGTAAATGATAGATCTACCGCAGAGATAGTCGCATCCACCTTGTTCGCTGCTGCTGGTGATTCAGACTTTGCGTCTGGATGCGACTGTCGCCATTGAAACCATGCAAAATACGCGTCAGATTCATGTAAGAACCCGAAGAGATGGGGTTTATCAGCGACGAGCTCCTTCACAGCCTGTGGGCCATCAGATGCGGCAACGGAAATTGCTCGATCGATCAAATTTCTAACATCCGGCGGTGGTACGAGCGGTTCGTCCATTGAGTACTCCCCACCCCTTAAACTTCGGAAGACACCCCGACCTCTACCTACCCACTTGACACATTACTCTGTGGTGATTATGTCAACGCTTCTAAGCTTCGCGGTTATGTAAGTTAGGGCTGAGGGTCCAAACGGCATCTAATTCTCCAGCTTCAAACAGCCTTGGACTAACCCCAGGCGCTAGTGCGTAAGGCCAGGTCGTTCATACCGAAATGCCTACTCCCCAGCAGACTCAGGCCGTCTCCTACGCGGCAGTTATCCTAGCTGATGCCGATGTTGAGATCACCGCGGACAAAATTCTGAAGCTCACTGAGACTGCGAAAGTCGAGGGTATCGAGCCCATCTACGCTCAGGTTTACGCGAAGGCCCTCTCTAGTGCTAACAAGAAGGAGCTTTTGACTGCTTTCGGTGCTACTGGTTCAGGCGCTCCCGGTGCCGGTGGTTCCGCTGCCGCCGCTGCCGCAGGTGACGACACTGCTCCGGCCGAGGAGGCCAAGAAGGAGGAGGAAGAGGAGGAGTCTGACTTCGATATGGGCTCTCTCTTTTAAAAGGAGTCCAGGTGCTGGCACCTCTTATCTATTAATCTCCATAAAATAAACTTTCAGCAGCTACACAGTGATGTTGAACTAAGCATGACACTGCTTAACGAGATTGATCGTCGCAGAAGAGCTTCTCGCGCTACGGTGGAGCGGGCCACGTACGAGGTATCCCTGCCAGTAATAGCCCTTCTGACAACCACTCTGGTATTTCTTCATGCTTTTTTGGCTGCTTTAGTACGATTCCAATATCACCAGGAAGTCTCCTGTATCCTTGTTGCCAAGGATGCTGCGCCAGGATTCCCTATACTTGCCTTGCTGCTCTATATGTGGCATCCTTTAAAAGGTCGGAGTCAGTATTTGGCTTGTATAGCCAGCGCTGCCATTGGCTGCTCTTTAGTCTGGCTAGCAAATGAAGAAGAGTATTATGCGTCTATGCGTATGGCGCCACCTTTAGGTACTCTCTGGGTCTGGCTTTTCATTGAGCTAGAGTGGTACTTGGGTGCTGCTAGCTTTCTCGCAGTGCTTGGTTATACATGGTATAATGAATACAGGTTCTAGATATAAATTTAATGCTAAATGGGTGCTTCTATCTTGGTGGCTTGTCGAGCCGTGTGCTAGGGGCGCAAGGTGGACTGACAAGCTCATGACTGAGAGCGTCATCAAATGATGGTGGCATTTCGGTGACGAGATCTTCACCAAGAAATTCGGAGCCATATACGGGTAAATGTACGCTTTCGCTAACGCAGAATTTTGACAAAATCATGACTGGAGTATCAATCTTGACCTCGAAATGCGAACGGGTACCTTGCGAGTTGGCTCGGGAAAGGCGTAACATTACAACAAGGCGATGTTTAACTCGAATATAAGGCCCCCTCACGTCAGGCTGTAAGAAACGTTTCTCGCCGAACCGGCCCCTTCCATACGACTGCGGAATATTCTGAATTGGTTCATCCGATTGCGTCACAAGGGGCAAATCTGCAGTCATCTCTGTTGGTTCTGTTGGATGCAATAGATTCCCGGTCTGCTTCGGATTATCTGGGTCTGGCCTAGCGCTTTTCTGATATAAGAGAAGCCGAAGCGACGCGTCAGATGATCGAACGGAGGCATCGAGGGAATAAAGATAAGACACGATCTCCAATAGGTAGACGCGCACTTGATGTACCTCTACCAAGAAGCCTGGAATAGGAAGTAGCGAGAGTACAAGCTTGGTAGATGTATCCAAGGCTATGAACTTACGCTCAAGGTTCAGGGAATACACTAAGCGGTCGTCCCATATTCGTGATAACAAAACGTGGTCATTTCCTAAAGAATCCGAGGGCTCGGGTGGAGACCTCACTACTTCCACTCCCACTTTTCCCTGAATATTGGGGGCGAATGGGCCCGATCGAACAACTCGGGGCATCACGAAAAATTTCACGTGTCCGTTAGGTACATCTACGCTTTCCGGCGTAGAAGAGTCCACCAGCAATGAAAAATGGTAGACATACTCTCCAGCAGGGAAGGTAGTTCCATCAACTTGAACACTGGGGTGCTTCAGTTTACGTGGTTGAGATTCAGATGGACTGAACACAGGTATCTGGCGACCTGTCATGCCACGCAATTTGGTAGCACTATTATGCAACATGCGCGTAAATTTGCGGTGGCGCACTATGCCGGGTGAGTCCTTCAATATGGCAGTATCTGCACCCCATAAATCCTGTCCTATTAGTGTAGCGCTCTGATCGCTTCCACTCGAATTATTGCTGCTAGAGCCAGTGGCACGGTTATAACTGGATGCGCATTGACCGAAATGCTCTAATGGCACAAAATCCCAATGGTGGATACCAAGATAAGCGACATCTTCGACTTCGGCACTAGATGGCAAAGGCGTATCCACTAACACAGAGGGTTGAGGTACAAGATTCCAGACAGTGCGGCCAACGCAATAAAAGCTCACCCCAATTTCTTTTATTTTGGTGGGTTTTGTAAGTTTGAGAAGAACAGAGCCACGTAACGTGGCAGTGGGGGCATGAGCATCGGAGTCAATTTCTGAGTATGGAACAGGCCCACTCTCATTTTCTGGCGTCCCAGAATACTGGAAGCTGCGAGGGTCTGTTGCCGAGTCAGCCGCTAATTCATTATTGACCTCTGTCACCTCTAGAGCTTCAGGTGGTGTAGCTTCAGGAGGCGCAAGCTCACGATCAGCATCAGCCTCGGCATCCTGTTCACGAGGTACTGAGCGCATGCGCCGTCGGCTGCGTCCTCCTGCACGTGTGGGCAAAAAGAGCGCGTCCTCTTGCAAGCATACGTATAGCTCAACATTACCGAAGTGGGAGGAGTTAATTCGCCGAGGTTTCCCCATGGTGTAGTCTAAAATATTGGGCTCTTTGAGCAGTGGCCGACCTTGGGAGCCCTCATTGCTGCAAGTAGGTGGCGAAGCCATTCCTCAATAGCCCAGAATGTGGCCGAGCTACACTAAAGCCAGTGTATTAGTCAAGGATACAATATTAAGTTCGGTGATCTTTTTCATAGAAACGACGTGGTCTAAAGTATTTAAGACCAAGAAAATTAAGGGGACCCATAAATCCACTCAGAGTCAAGAAAATGATACGTGCTACAGGTTTCACTCATTCTTCACATTCTGTCCGCTCGTTTCTCGTTTGCCTTGATACCCCCTTACATATAAATGCTTAAATGATCATGGATTATATGTGGACGGTTGGACTATTAATCCGTTTGCCCATGTGCACCTCGAGATTGGTTATGATTAGATTACGCATATGTCACACCAGGTCAGCTATATACAATAAAGACTGAGGAGGTAACACGTAAGCGTCGCCATGGGGTCGCTCAAGTCGTTCATCAAGAGCGTTCGCGCTGCTAAGACCCTAAGCGACGAACGGAATATCATTCAAAAAGAGTCGGCTAAGATTCGTACATCTTTTCGTGATGATAAGGTGTCGCGGTCCAAGCGCCGTGATAATGTCGCTAAGCTCCTATACCTATTTACGCTTGGTGAGCGTACCCACTTTGGTCAAGTGGAGTGCTTAAAATTGCTGGCAAGTCAACATTTTACTGACAAGCGCCTAGGATATCTTGGCACTATGTTGCTCCTCGATGAGAACCAAGAAGTGCTGATGCTGGTGACCAACTCGCTTGATATTGACCTTGGCCACCCCAACCAATACGTTGTATCGCTTGCTCTGACCGCTCTGGCCAATATTGCTTCGGTCAGTATGGCCCAAGATTTGTTCCAGCGTGTTGAAAAACTCATGACGTCAACAAATCCATATTTGAAGAAAAAAGCGGCACTGTGTGCGCTACGTGTAATCCGACGCGTTCCCGAGTACGAAGAGTTATTCACAGAACATGCTAAGGTTCTTTTGAATGACACAAATCATGGTGTACTGCTCTGTGCGTCATCTCTTGTTATTGATATGCTAGATAATAATCCCGAGCTTATCAGTGACTTTGCGGGAGTTCTACCTCAAGTGCTCAACAAGATTAAGACACTTAGCTCAACTGGATATGCGCCGGAGTTTGACGTTGGACGCGTTCCTGACCCTTTCCTCCAAACAAGGCTTTTAAGGCTACTGCGTGCCCTTGGTCAGGACAACCCAGAACTCAGCGAGCAAATGTCAGATGTGCTTACTGCTATTGCTATGAATACTGATAACTCCAAAAACGTTGGAAATGCTATACTCTACGAGGTCGTTCTCACTATATTTGGTATTACCGCACAGACCGACTTAAGAGTTTTGGGTATCAACATTCTAGCAAAATTCCTAGTCGGTGACAACAACATGAAGTACACGGCTCTGGGAACGTTACTACGTGTTGCTGACCTTGAACCTGCTGCAGTACAACGTCACCGCCAAAATGTTGTGGCTTGTTTCAGAGATCCGGACATTTCTATACGGCGACGTGCCTTGGAACTTGCATACAACTTGATAGACGCCAAGAATGTAAAGGTGATGGTGCACGAACTTCTGGTAGTGCTAGAAACTGCTGATGCCGAGTTCCGCCCCGGGCTTGTCTCTCAAATCGCGTTAAATGCTGAGCGCTTCGCTCCCTCAAAACGCTGGCATATCGATACGCTGATCCGCACTTTCGTTCTTGCAGGAAACTACACTAAGGAAAATGTTCTTAGTGCGTTTATCCTCTTGGTCATTGATTCGCCAGATTTGCAAGTCTATGCAACACAACGCCTTTATGCTGGCCTCAAACAGGACTTTAGCCAACTATCCCTCACTCTAGCAGCCCTGTGGCTGATTGGCGAGTACGGAGATGTCCTCCTTAAGGCAGGGCCCTTCACTCACGAGGATAGCACCAAGCAAGTCGATGTGGACGATGCATCTGTACTTGATCTCATACTGGCAGTATTGGCTAGCCCCTACGCGACTCAAGTTGTTCAAGAATATTCGATAAATGCCTTGATCAAGCTGAGCACGCGGGTTAGAGAGCCATCTAGTATTGAAAATATCCGACGCGCTATTCAGAAGCGTGAGATAGCCCTCAACATTGAAGTTCAACAACGTGGTGTTGAATATGACATGCTTCTGAGCCAGTCAAACACTCTCAAGCGGGGCGTTCTTGCAAAAATGCCGCGGCCTCAATTTGGCGAGGATCTTGAAGCTCAGCATGCTAAAGAGATGTCAAAGGCATTGGTTCGTCGTCGACGTCGCCCCATCATCTCTGCACCAGGCACGGCCACAAATTCGGTATCCACGCCAGTGTCTGACTTGCTCGACTTTGGTAGCGCTGATACCGCCGAGCCCGCCTCTTCAGCACTGCTGAACGATATCTTCGGAAGTGCTCCATCCTCTAACACCCCATCAATGCAAACATCAGATACGAAAAATATCCTGGGACTATTCAATGCCAATGAGACCTCTTCGGCTACAGCGCCAACTGTCAGCTCGGAAGAATCTACTGCAAATCAAATCAAGGCTTGGGGTGACGATGTGCTTGCAGTACAATTCTCTGGTATCAACATTCGACCCGGCGAGGCTAAGCTCAGGGCTATCTTCACTGCATCGTCTCCGGTATCGAATCTCGGCATGCTAGTTGCCGTACCCAAGTCCCAACAGCTTACGCTGCAGGCTATATCGAAGACAAGATTAGCACCTGGAGAGGATTCCTTGCAACTATTGACAGTAACTGGACCTGAAGGGGGCTCTATTCGCCTGCGACTACGTATTTCGTACACAGACGCAAATGGAGAGCAGCACCAAGAACAAGTTGATTTCAGCAAACTTCCCTCAGGGCTGCTCTGAGCGTTTGGAAGATATGGTATGCCGTAAACTGTATTTAATGTCTATGTGACTTTGTAACAGACTGAAGTCGCTGAAACCGCGCTCACTGCATGTGTCATGAATTGGCTGGTGGGCTTATGTACGGACTTAATGTAGATGTGCCCGTTACCGCAAATTGATCAAGCCGCTGACGTCCACAAAACACTTGTAACGACGCCTATACTATATATAAAGATGACAGGCATCGTTAGGAGCAACCGCACGCAAGAATTGGATATTACAGTCCCTCTAAGTTGTCCCATTTCTCCACATGTCCCGCGTAATCTGTGGTTATCGCAGCGACGGCAAAGGGCCTCACGGCTCTCACGGCAAAAGACCCCAGAGAGCGATTTGGAGGCTCCGATAACATGCCAAAGTTACAAAAAACGTCGCACTGATGGAATGGACTGCGTTGATACCAGTGGAAATACTGGAAAAGATGCGTTGAGTAGCTGTATGGTGTCGATGAGCTTGGGAGCTGGTGTGGTCTCTCCAAAGCAGCGAAAGCGGGACTCGTTCTCAATTTTTGGTTGTAAACCTGCAATTAAACATGATAGTGATAACTAGAGTTGCTCTATTTGTATCTAGAATCCAAAGGACTTAGGTGATGCGGACCTGGTGAGGGTAGCGGATATTTAGCAATACGGCCGCCTTTGACAGACCGAAGCAATGGTTCAGAAGTTGCAGGTGAAAATATTCTTGGATTCCACGTATCACTTCCATAACCGCTGAAGCTCGAACGAGGCGTGAGCAAGGCAGACTCCTCAGCAATATAACTGGTGGTTGGGTCGTATTGGAGAGATTGCGCATCTCCTTGAAGCCTACTATGCGTCTGAGCGTGTATTTGGGCTTGCGCCTGCGCAAGCCGAATAGAAGGTCTGTTCATATATGCGAACTTGCTGTATCGCTCATCGAAAGAAGCATGCGGCTGGCTCTCGGGCCTCGGCACAGTGACGAAGTTACGGCTATCCTCTTGTACGAGGTAATCCAAAGGGAAGTCAGACTCTGTATCAGTAAAAAACAGAAATGGCTCCTCAGACGATCCTTCTTGTGGAAAGGGTAGTTGAGAACCCCTCATCGATCTGGATCGCGTCAACGCTGAGCTCTTTGCGCCAGGGTAGATGGCGGGAGTTGAGCAATTTGCAGTATGTGCCGTCTGCGTATTTAGATATGCTCCGTTACGAGAAGAAACATGATCACTTTGACGTGTTATATGCTTTCCAGAGCCACTATATTCTGCCAATGCCGCATTTGAGGCGTAGTTCATCGACGAATTCAGATGCTCGATGTTCATTTGTATTGGGGTGCCAAGACGCCGGTCAACTCCTATCAGGTTCTCATGAGGCATTGACTCTATGAAATTTAGCATCCTCCCCTCTGGCAGGCGCTCATCTTGTAGAATCATGCTAACGAGCTCAATAAGAATTTGCGACATCTCCCGTGTCGCGTCCAGCAGCTGATCTCTCAATGGCATAGAGCTGTTATATCTGAAAGAAACTGAAGGCTCGCGGACAGCTTCTGTTGAAGGAGCGCTTAGTATTGATGGTGGTGACGAACTTCCAGCTATGCTAACTTCCTGAGCGACATCTTTTTTAAGCTCGCGTTCAAGAGCGTCCACGAACAGCTGATCGTGCCTGACTGAGAACCAGTGGAAAACTTTTTGTTTCTTTTTGGTCCGTACGCAGTGATGCTTGTACAGAAATTCCAGCAGCTCACTTTTGGGAGACTCTAGAGTAGCGTCTTGGTTAATTTTTAGATTTCTCAGGTCACTGAAAATGCCTTCCTCGAACTTTTTACGATTCGTTATCTCGCGTCCAAATGCAGTAAAGCGATAAGTGAGTGAACGAACAATGTCTGTACCCGTGATATAGAAAACACCGTTCCAGCGTACGCAGGAGATCTTCTCCTCTGTAGGTAACCTAAACTGACGGATAATATCTCCCTCAGCGAAGTTTCCCGGTGCTGCCACAAGATATTCTTTGAGTTCAGAAATTTGTTTCATTGTCTCGTAAATGTACTCTTTGTTTTGTCCAGGCTCCATATTGAGCACAAGCCCAGCGGCGCGCTCATTTGTGGTTGAAGTGGTGTCTGAGCCTGTTTGGGCCATGGACGTATCAGCTTGATCCTTGCTTGAGTTGAAAGCGCGAAAGATGGGAGGGTGGATGGACTTTAAAAAGAATGTAGGGTAATTGGAATTGTGATGCACAGATGATCACCAATGCCAGTTAGTTAGCGCAAATAATGATACAGCAGACTGGTGTAAGCATACACATGCATGCAACAAATATTTTTTTGGTGAGGCTGGGCGAGACTACCTGGAACACCTATCGAAGATTGGCGTAAATGTACGACAATACGATTAAAGCTTATAGGTCGTACCGGACGTAGCTTCTACGTATATATACGCCCCCCCTATTTCGAACTTACGGCTTAATTACTGGTAAATTCTAATATTCGACCCGTCTAGAGCTTCAACATGAGAAACATGGTAAAAATTAAGCTTGTATGATCCATGTTGACGCATAAAACCCAAATCGACGAGTAGTGACTTTAATATTGAAACAATGCGAAAGTTGCTTTGTTGGAAATAAATGTTTTGTCTCGGCGTAGCAGGCTAGATTGGCTTGAAGCACGACAGCTCTTCCCAACGCTTGATCGAGTTCATTGAACGTTCGCATACTACTTGTTTTATAAATCTGGTGTTTGATCTCACACTATAGAATGTTTCGTTTCATTGTGCTTGACAATCTCTGTGAAATATGTACCCCATAACTTTATTCATGTATTGAAATATTGCAATCTCCCTATACGGAGAATTAAAAATGATGCTCACTGGAAATAACTTAAGCTCAATATGGTTACTTAAACCTAGTACATCTGCTATTAGACTTTCAAGATGCATGTACTATATGCATGATCTCATGTTACATGATTTTCCTTGTCACAGAGAGTGGTTCCCGTCCCTGCTAATACGAGCGTTTCATACTTGATCTTTCTGGCTCACGGTTTATGGCTGACACAACCGTTCATTCTTACCACAGTCTCATGCAGTGTATGATGAGTATGGAGAAATGCTGGATGCACAGATATATAGGTAATCACCTGTGCACGCTCTCATATCACGTAAGATAAATTCGAATCACGAACACAGGAAGACTCTCCCGCCGGTTCGTAATCAGAACAAAACGCAGAAGTGGGATATGGGGAGAGCTCCTGCTGATCCACGACGTGCGGACCTAGCGCTGGAGTATGTACATCGACCTGAGCCTACTTCGGGATCTCCAACTACAATGTTCAGCTCTACTCTACCTATGGCAGGAATTTTTCTCAGATCCAAGTTTATCGCGTGGTGCTCACTGTTCACTGCTCTACAACAATATTTAAACGAGCCAGTCCACTCGCTCAAGAAAGAGGAGTCATCGCCTGCTTGGATCACATTAATCACGGCCTTAACAGGCATTGCTGCGAGCTATTCGGATTTCATTTTCAAGAGGCCTGTTCCCCCGGCCCTCCAAAATGCAGCGGAGACAGTAACAGCCGCCGCCGAGAATATTTTAACTACCGCAATTTCTTCTTAAATTAAATGATACATTCGGTTTAGTCAAACATGCATTCCGCAGCTGTGTGACCCTCCTGTTCACAAAGAGCACACCAGTTAGATCTACCTGCAGCAAGATCAAACTGGTGCGAGTCTTTCGGCGCTTTAAGAGCTTCTATGTCATCTTCAATACCAAGATGGCGCATGGCTTCGGCTTCAATTGCCTTTTCTCGTTCGTAAGAATCGTCTCGTCCAGATTCACTGGCCTTCTTCAATGCATCAAGTTCCTGCACATCGCCATCTAGCGTATACTTGCCAGTTTCGTTTCTCAACTCAGTGTCACTCTGGCTGTCTCCGTGATTTTCCTCTGAGTTCAATGTAGATGCTAGTTGTTCATAAGTTCCGATTTTCTCTGGGGCCATTCTAAGAGGTTCTTGGATTTGCAGAGGTTCGACAACGGTCGACGCATGCGTTGATGAGAGCAGGTAATCAGGTTGTACTGGATGCAGACTGCGTGGTCGATGAGCTCGCGGAACTGGCGATGATTGAAGTGTTTCTTGAGCTGAGCCTCGATATGGAGATGCCACAAAGCTAGACGCTACAGAAGAGGAGGAAGATGCTTCAGCCATCAGCTCGAGCTCGCCATTACGCACTCGGAGGCGCTCAATCTCCCGTTTGAGCTCGGCATTTTCGTTGAGGTTTGACTGCATCGAACGCAAACGCTCCTCTTGGGCTTCCAGATCCTGCAAAAGTGAGTGAATCTCTTGTTGGTGCGCCTCACTGTCATCGCGCCGCGATAAGGCAAGTTCACGCCGTAACGATGCATTTTCCGTCCTCAAGGCATCTAGTTGTTTATCTCGCTCAGCCATATCGGCAACCATTTTGTTTTGGAACTTTGCTAGTTCCTCCAATCCAAGGTTTGAGTTACTGAGACTGGATCGTCGCTCACTCTTCAGTTTTGCCTCCCATTTCAAATCATTTTCCTGGAGTTTCGAGGCATAATGTCGATTCAGATCTTCAACCTGCTCATCTATCTGATCTAGTGCTTTGCGATACTCAGCACGCTGTGATGCTATCATCGTCTCCAGGTGAGCTCGAGCAGCCCCCGCGGTCTTAGTAGTTGCCTTTTCTGGCCATGGATCCGACACTAAAGGGCCGGAGACTTCTGGCAATACTTCACGCGCTGTTGTATGTGTAGCAAAAGTTTTTGGTGCAATAGATGACCGTGCAGAGGTATCAAGCCGCTCCAAGCCAGGCTTACGAACGTGCTGCCGTGCAGGTGTGACCACCTTCATAGCCGTTTTTTTGGGCGGGGCTTCTGCTATGGTCGAAAGCTTGGCAGGAGAAACAAATAGCCCTGTCCCTGGTACAGACGTTGAAAAGTACTTCCGGCCATTGAACTCTCCAGAGTGTTTTCCGTGAAGAGACGCGTCAGGGCCGATAAGTTCCACGCCCGCAAATTCAGTACTACCACGACCTATTACACGTCCTTTCCACCTCAGTATGCCCTTTTGCCCACGAGAGAGAACAACGTGATCCCCAATGACCAACATCGCGCCTACTTTGAAGGATTGGCAATACGCGCTTTCGTTGCTTATATATCATGCTTTCTCGTGAACACGAAGGATATAGTACCGCTTCACTTTGATCACGGGCTATACTGATAGTGACTGATTTCTACTCGATCGTGATGTGCTTTATGTGTGCATAGTAAATGTGATGATGTTGTTCCATTCAAGTATTAACCAGTGGGCCAGACAGCCTGTAGCTAAGCTCGCCAGAGTACGCTATGATTTGAAATTTTTCTCACGGAAATTTACCCGTGAGTTCAATTGTCCTGACACGAAAATCGACACTGTCAATACAAATGCTCTGTTAGTCAATTGAGCCCCTCTCTCCTCTATACTCGAAAGCTTACCTCCTGGTCAGCTCCCAAAGCAGTTGCTTAGGTAAAGTAAATGTCAATGGTACAAAGTCAAGTGCCTGTTGTCAACCATGTGTTTCAGGATCTCCTCCCTATCGGGATTTAGATGAGAGTGGTAACAGTACGGAAATTTTAATAAGTCCACACTAATTGAGTAGTCTTCTTCATAGGACACATTGTTCTCCCTGACGAATTGCTTCGAACGTAAGGTTTGCGCGGCAAATTTGCCACGCGTCGTACACGTGATAAAACAGTGCATAAAATGAATCACCGGTCGCGAAGCCATAGCCTTACCCTGCCGCTGCTGACAAGTCTAATCACTCCCACAGTTGCGACAAGTTTATTATGGTTTCTCGGGCTGGCTTCACGGCGCGCAAGTCCTTTTTTTATCAAACACTCTATAACACAGCTCTTAGTCTCAAGCTCTATCCAAGTTATCTGCTCAACCCCTGCCCTTATCCCCCGGGATATCTGACTGGGTCGAGCCGAATCAGTGAGTCAGCTTGAAAAGATCAGGAAAAAACTCAGTCTGAACGCGACGATGAGCTCGTACAGTGCGCGCGACGCTAGTCGGCGAGGATCCGTGGTTCCCCCTCTCGCGGGAGTTGACCGTCCGTCAGTTGAAGTCGTCCCGGATTCCTGTGACGTTCTTATATGTGGCACTGGCCTCGCAGAATCGATCTTGGCAGCGGCGCTAGCGTGGCAAGGTACAAACGTACTTCACATTGATTCCAACCCAATCTATGGTGACTCGAGCGCCTGCCTCACACCAAAGCAATTGAGCAATTGGGTTGAAGAGACAAATGCTTCCTCAAGCGCTAATGCTCAGCTTTATGTGTCCCCACGCTCGCGGTCTGTGGACGCGCGATACCTGGTAGACTTAGCACCACACATCATGTTTGCTAAATCCGATATGCTGGACCTATTGATTAAGTCAAGAGTGTTCCGGTATCTTGAATTTAAGGCATTATCACAGTTCCACACCTATGAGGAGGATTCCTTCGAAAAGGTGAGTGGCAACAAAGAAGCAATCTTCACCGACCAGTCACTTTCTCCTATCACAAAACGACATCTCATGAAGTTTGTGAAGTTTGTCCTTGAGTGGAAGTTGAGTGATGAGCAATTCGAGCAGCTTAAGAAGGTCCCTGTTGGCAAGTGGCTAGATGAGATGTGGCAACTCAAACCTCCACAAATTGCGGAGCTGGTAACTGCTTTAGGACTGTGCGATTCTCTGGACGTCAGTGCAGCGGTAGCTTTGACTCGTATCCGCAGGTATCTGTTAAGTCTTGATGTTTATGGACATTTCCCTGTCTTGTACTCAATGTATGGGAGTGGCAGCGAGCTAGCACAAGGCTTCTGTAGATCTGCTGCTGTTGCTGGAGCGACCTATAAATTAGGTGTTCGTCTGGAAAAGTGGGATGAAAACTCAAATATCGCCACTCTTAGCGACGGCTCGCGTGTTCAGGTTGCCGAAAAGGTTTTTGTAGCTCCAACTCAACCTTCTCCACTTTCTTGCTCAGGCGATGAGCCGACCCGTAAAACAACACGTATGGTCGCTGTGGTATCGAACGAGTGTCGAGAATGGTTTGCTGACGGCGAGTCTGCCGCCATTGTGGTATTCCCACCTGGAACTTTGAATAATGGTTCTAATAAATTCGCTGTCCAAACTATCGTTTATGGCCCTGCTTCGGGGTATGTACCAACAGGGTCTAGCTGCTGGTATCTTAGCACTCACAATCCGGATGAGAGAGCTGCACGAGAAGACCTGAATAACGCGTTGACTCGTTTGGAGACCTCCATATTAAGGGAATCTCAATTTGACGTCGGATCTCTCACTAAAGATGATGTTTCCACCAGTCTACGACTGGGACAAAGCATGCATAGTTTTGTCCCCAAAGAACGACTGCAGTATCTATTTAAACTGGCGTATACAGTTCCAGCCAGCTCCAAGAATGCACCTCTCGAACCGTTAGGGAACTCGAAGGTGGTGGTTCAGACGCCTTACCTTCCGAATGAGATTTCTTACGATGGTATTGTTACTCAGGCGCGCCGTATGTACGAAGCTGTTGTCGGCTCAGACGATGATTTCTTCGATGTTGACTTCGAAGACGAAGAAGATGAACAAGTAGTTCCCGAGCGCGGAGGACTAGAATCGGAGCATCCTGCTGATGAGGTGATGCATCTCGAAATATAATTCAAAATAATATTTATCCCTGTATGCATACGATGATCCTATATGAGTCAAATATGACGAGGTAGGTGACCACAGATATTGTGACTAAAACGCACGGAACGTTTGGAGTACACATGGTGTCACCGCTGAAGCAAGTTCAGAATCTCGTTGCTGAAGGACATAGTGAGGAGGCGCTCCATGCTGTAAATGAATATCTCGAAGATAATGCGAATGATTATAATGCATTGGTATTAAAGGGTAGTGCGCTGCAACGACTGGGTCGGTTTCAAGAGGCTGAGAACGCCCTTGGTGACGCAGTGAAATCGGATCCACATAAGCTTATAGCCTGGAAGGGTCTGAGCAAACTTCATAGAGAGCAAAAAGATTTGATGGGGTCTGTAAAAATACTTCCTGGCTTTGTTGCGGCTCTAGTCACTGCTGGGAAACTGGACGAGGCTCGAACGGTCTTCGGTGATCTAAGAAGGGTTATAGATGGGCCAAAATCGGCACAGACTGTGAAAGAGAGTTTTTGGAGTCTTCAGCTTCCTAGCTCTCCTCTATATGGCATTATTAAAATGACTCCCCTCGAGCAGCTGCTCCCGAGATTTGTCGCTGCTCGCGAAAAGGAGTTAACGAAGCATCTCAACACGCTAAAAAGTCGATCAAAGATGAATATTAGCTTTACCCCTGCAAAGGTGGCGTCGGAAAAGCTGCGGCTAATTGAAGAATCTGGTCTTATAGAACTATTGGATCAACAGCGCCAGTTAGACTCTGAGAACGAGCGTCGTGACGCTGAAGCTCGACTGCTAGAGCTCAGCTTCGAAAAAATGAAGCTGCAGCCATCAATAGATTCGTTCGAAAAACTAAAGGAGCTCGTTGATGGCATGGTCTTATTTGAAACGAGGACGCCCCTCGCGTTAATGTTGCACTGGGATTGGCAAGATATTTCAGACTATTCAGAGCTCGATACAAAGCAGGTAGAACAGTTCATGCAACTCTTCCCGCGGACTCATACCTCTCGCGTGTTGGATGCACTGTTGCATTCGTCTCTGTCGCCATCACCTGTGACAGACGAGTGGGCTCCTCAGGATATCATCGAGACACTTTCATCGTCACCGGTAGCAGACGAGCCTAATTCTATTCTTGCCACTCGTATCAAGGCTGATCTATACGTTGAACTATCTGATTGGCCTCTAGCCGTTGAGTGTGCTAAGTCTGGCATTTCTGCGGTTGCGTCGCAAATATTCACCCTTCCTAACACACTCAAGTCATTGAACTTATTGCTCGGCACGGCGTACACCCATTTTCTAGCCCCACGCAATTTTCCACTTGCAGACGCCATCTATGATCAAGTTTTGGCCCAGTATCCTAATGAAGTCGCGGCTCTTGTGGGTAAGGGCGTAATTCATGCACAGCGTACGGAATGGGCCGAAGCTATTAGCATTTTGAAGAAAGTGCTAGTCTCACATCCTACGAACCTAGATGCGCTCCGTCAACTGGCATGGGCACAGATCCAGATGGGTAACCATGACGCTGGTATGGCTGGCCTGCACAACGTACTGGATCTAGCTGACGCTCTCTCATCTACGCCTCGAACACGGTACATTAGAGCTGAAACTCGTTTCAGAATTGGTTACGCTCACTGGCAACGACAGGAGTGGGAGGAATCATTTAATGCATTTGTGAGCGCACTTCAGGAGTCTCCTAACTTCGCATCGGCGTACACTTACCTAGGACTCTTTTACGAACGGCGTGGAGATACTGCCAGGGCTACAAAAGCCTGGTATAAAGCTCTAAACATTGATAATGGCCAGAACCTTGCAGGTGAGCGACTGGCCCGTGGATTTGCAGAACAAGGTCAATGGGACCTTGTGCGTATTGTATCACAACTTGTTCTAGGTAGTGACCGAGTTAGCAGCGAGATTGACGCAGCAGCATGGCCGTATCGAGCCATGGGTATCGTCAGTTTGAATGATCGCCAATATGCACAGGCCGCGAAATATTTTCAACATTGTCTGAGAATCGAGCCTGAAGATACGAATTCCTGGATCGGCCTTGGAGAGGCATATATCGAAAGTGGGCGCTATAAAAGTGCGGAGAAAGCCCTTAAGCGAGCGCTGTCTCTTGACCCCAAAAGTTTCTCCGCCCTTCATGTCTTAAGCAGAGCTCAGCGGGCTGTACTCGATTTTCCAGGTGCCACGGATTCCATACGTGCTGCTCTTGAGGTCTCGACTGTTGAATCACCAGCTTTGGTATGGGCACTGATTGATAACGCTATTCGAGCTGCACAATATTATCGAACGCAAGGACTCTCAGGTGATGCCGCTGATGAGACTCGGGTCGCTCTCGAGACCGCAATACGCGAGCTCCGCATTCGACCTGATCATGCCTCAGTGTGGGATAGCATCGCGGATGTACTGCGCCACTGCGGTAGATGTTTCGATGACTTGGTCAGAGAACTGGCCGAACTCTGCAACTGTGACGCAGAGCCTATCACTGTTGCGGCTGAGGCCTCTTTGCGCGCTCTAAAGTTGTCCAAGACGAAGAGCGAGAGAGCGATGCGACATTTTAATGCCGCTATGTCACATGCAACATTCAATCTGAAGCTTGCTATTGATCACGCAAAGCAGGCCGTAGCCTTGCGCCCGCGACATCCACTTTATTGGCGCGGCTATGGAATCCTTTTGTCAAGTCTAAACCCAGCAGTGGCGCAACATTGTCTAGTTCGCTCGCTTATCCTTGATGGTAGGGTGCCTGAGACTTGGGTAGCCCTTGGAGGCTTGTACCTTGATCAAGACGATGCAGATCTGGCGTCGGAAGCATTTGACAGAGCACTCGCAGTTGATCCGGATAATTCACGTGCATGGCTTGGTCTTGCACTTGTGGACCGCGCGCGCGGAAAGTCTGAATCCCATATTTTGCGTATGCTCGAGCATAGCTATCACCTTTCGGACGCGGACGATTCCATTATTTCTCGTTCATATGGATTCCAAGCCTACCGTTGCCGGCAGCAGAGTGCGACAAGTATCGGGGCTTTGCAAAGGTTGCTCCAACTCGAACCA
Source organism: Wickerhamiella domercqiae (assembly GCA_001599275.1). NCBI lineage: Eukaryota > Fungi > Ascomycota > Dipodascomycetes > Dipodascales > Trichomonascaceae > Wickerhamiella > Wickerhamiella domercqiae. The sequence goes on from BCGM01000001.1 coordinate 796,607, forward strand.
CAGTCTACGGAAGCCGCGGTCATTCTTTCTCTGAGCTTAGAACTCCGCGGTGATTACGTCGGTGCTTTAGACAACCTACCCGCAGACGAACATGTACATAGTGCACGTTTGCACTTAGCCGTTGGTGATACCTCAGCTGCAATATCCGAGGCTGATGTCGTCCTTGGGATAGACCCGACGAATATAAGTGCTCTTATCACTAGTGGCCTGGCCCACTATTTTGCAAATGATTTCGATTCTTCTGTGGACATGTTTAGCTCTGCATTGCAATGTTTAGACGACGACCGCACGAGCGATCAGGTTTTAGAGGTGCTGGTTCAGGTACTACATGCCAGCGGGAGTGCTGAGGCAAAACAGGCTGCTATAGACCAGCTCTATGATAACATCAGTCGCAATGAGTCGTCACTTACCGCTACGCTTCTTTTAGGTGTAATCGGATATATTGACGGTGACACGGATGTCGTGAATGCCGTCCGTGACGATATTCGTGATCGTCTCTCCACTGTACCAGTCACTGATATAGCACGTGTATGCCGAGTGCTTTCGGTACTAGAAGGCTCACAAAACTGTTATAAGCGAGCCTTATTCCTGTACCCTTGTGAATACAATCTCTGGAAGTACCTTAGCCCGTCACAAGCCTTGATTGTCGCTGACACCCAGTCACTCTCACCAGAGCAACTAAGCGATGCGCTAGTCCGTGCCGGCGGGCAAGAGAACATACAGCGGGCTATTTATTACTCGCCGACATCTGAGCGACCCTGGGCTGCCCTCAATGTAGCGGCTTCCATCTAGATTATGCAATGTGAATGCACATTTTCGACCCAAAAGGTAGCTAAATATGACGGATGGGCCATTATGATATACTACTACGCTTTAGTTCTAATTTTTTCCCGCAGCGGCACGGAAATATATGATGTCACCATCCTCGACAACATACTCTTTGCCTTTCTGGTGAAGTTTACCATTAGCCTTGACCGTCGTTTCATCGCCCAGCTCAATGAGATCTTGGTAGTGGGTCACCTGAGCCAAGATGAATGTCTTCTGCAAATCTCCATGAATGACTCCTGCTGCCTGAGGTGCCTTGGTGCCCTTGCGGATAGTCCACTCGCGTACTTCGTCAGGACCGCAGGTGAAAAATGAAATAAGACCGAGGGCAGACCGCATGGTAGTAACGATTTTGGGAAGGGCACTGACTGTTCCAATGCTCTTCAATTCCTCCTCACGCTCCGCATCAGTTTCCATCTGGGCGAGGCGAGACTCTAGAGAAACCGAGATCGGGATGATAAGGTCACCAGGTGAGTTAGTGTCAATCCACTCCTTCACGCCAACCAGGTGCTTGTTCTTTTTCCTAATATAATCACGCTCACTCAGGTTAACGAGGTAAATCGAGGGCTTCGCGGTAAGCAAAAACATTTGGTTGATGATCTCGACTTCCTTCGGGGTCCAATCGCCATGAAACACGCGCTTTCCGGCTTCAAGGTGTTCCAGCACCTTATCGGTTGTAGCAATTTCATCCTTCGCAGCCTTTACTTCCAAAGACTGACCTCCACGCCTTGCAAGCTTCTCTGCATTTTCACGGTGCTTCTTAGCAAACTCGATGTCTTTCAGACGCAGCTCATCGTTAATGATTTGCAGGTCTCTAGTGGGATTCACATCACCCTCGATGTGGATAATCTCTGCATCGTCAAAGCAACGCACAACCTGGTAAATAGAATCTACTGCACGAATATTCGACAAGAAAGCGTTACCCAAGCCCTCGCCCGCAGACGCACCACGAGTAAGACCAGCAATATCGTAAATTGTCAAGAAAGCAGGAACCTCACTCTTGGGCTTGTACATCTCAACTAGCTTGTCGAACCTGGGCGACGGTACAATGACACGAGCCTCCTCGGGATCGATAGTAGCGAAAGGGTAATTAGCGGGGTTGCCTAGCGGTGACTTGGTGATAGCCTGGAAGAAGGTGGACTTTCCCACATTTGCCAGTCCAACAATTCCGCTTTTCAAATTATTTCCGGGTCGTCCGAGAGGCACTTTGGCCTCTGTAGTTTGCTTTTTAGGTGCCATAGTTCACTGAGGTGGTTTGTGGATTTTTCAGCTCAGTCAGCTGAGTGCCTTTGCCCTGAATTGAATTAGAGTAGCTTACGTATGATTGCTTTTAGCTCTCACCGCATTGAGTCTCGCTACTAGTTCTTATTTTCTTACTTTAGTGGATAGTACAGTCGTTTTACTAGTTCTAGATGCGTCCCGCAATCTGTTCCGATAGAGAAGCGTCCGGCGATCGAACAAAGAGCTTGCCCGCGACACCAGCGCGCGTAGAGCGCACAAGCCGAACCCGCACTGCCAATGGGATACCAGCAACAGTCTTGCCGTAGAGCTTTAGTGTGTGCGTCGCTTCATCGTTGGGAACAATTTGCGTACCATCGAGTGCCATCAGGCCTAAACGCGATTCAAGATAAGATACAGCTTCAGTGAGGCTCTTCGCTTGCCCGAACTGACGCGTCGCTGTGGCTTCAGCTGGGAGCTCATCCCAAACATGATCAAAAGAGCCGATATATGTAGGGAACATGTAATCACCCACCGAAATCTCCAAATCGTCCATTGCATATTCTTCCTCAGAGCCCACATCTTCGTCAAGCTCTTTGAACAAGAATCTTAGCCGCGAGGGCAGGCTTCCAACAACGATATCACTGGACCGCGCACAACCAACATACACAGATTTTATCTCATCTTTACCCAATCGAGCGACCGGTATCACAAATTCAGGCACCAGCGATTCTTCTTCAATCTCGTCAGCATCCACGGTAACCTCCAGATTCTCCAATATGCAGTCATATGTGTTGTGTACGTTGTACTGAAGAACGATATTTTCAGCAAAGACGTGAACAACACCCGTAACAACGTACTCCATCTCGGCATCTGTCAACTGCTGAGGTACAGGTGAAGAGTGCAGGAGCTTGCCATAGTCGGCAAGCTGAGGAATCCCACGGAGCTCCGCCGCATACTCTGCAGTCACATCCTGGGTGACCGTTACAGAGTTGGCCGGTGTCTCCACTGTGGGAGTAGAAACTTCATCAGTTTCCTCAACTTTGATTTTAACGGTACGCTGTCGACGATGTCGCTCTTCATCAGACTCTCTAGGAACGGATGAGGCATCAAAGGCCTGCTTCAACTGAGTTGGATCTGCCATGTACGACAGCAGGCTCGACTCTAACGCCGCAATATTCAATTTCTGCTTGGAAATTGTGGGGATTCCTGCTGCAAGAGCTATTGCCGCGCGATCGCGCACTTCGTCGTTGGGGTCGGTCAGACACCGCTGAAGTAAAATTTTGACAGACTTGCGCAGCGAGTCGTCGAGTGTCTCGTGATAGAATCGCGCTAGAGCGGATACCGCTGCGGCACGAACAACCGAGTTTTCCAGCACAACCCGATTGTAGATATGACGCACGTATCCTGCTTCACCTGGTGTGGATGGGCCGACGCTGCCCAGCATGTGAAGAATGCGAACTGCAACGTCTGTATATTCGCAATCCTCAATTTGATCACATAACGTACCAAGTGCTTTGCCGAGTGCCTCAGATTCAGGCTTTTCGGTACGTACTACATCAGCGATAGCCTCAATCGCGGCCATTTTTGTTTCTAGAGTCGAGTCGGCTTCGAGCTCCTTTGAGAAGAAGGACAGCATCAGGCTATGTTTCGTTGGGAACCTCGAGGCAAGATTGCGTATCGCATCAATTACGACAACTCTGAAATCATCACCGATGTCATCCATAAACTCTTCAAGTTGCGACACAAGTCGGTCCACGCTTTCTTCAGAGCCAGTCTTCAAAAGTGCTGTCATAGCATAGGTGGCAATGGAATGGTTTGGATCGCGCACTAGAGCTTCAATATCATTGTTGCAGAGGGCCACTGCCGCTGGTTTCTCCATGGCATACCGATTAAGTGCCCGTATAGCGGCGAACCGTGCAGCCGCACGAGGCGAGCCCAGGTAGGCCTGGAGTAGCTCAATAGCATCGCTGGCATCGGCTGGCTGCAAGTTACGCGACCCAAGTATTACCTTTGCGGCCTCAAGCTGAACCACGTCGCTACGGTGTCTCAGGTAACTTTTAAGGTAGGTGAGAAGAGAAGACTGACGGGGATCTGAATCCAGAACTTGACCAATATAACGTATGTGCAAGACCAGCGCGTGCGGATTGCGAACTTTACTGGACTCGCAAACTTGCTGTATCAGCTTGACGAGGCCAATGCGATCAGAGGCACGCATCTGATAGAGAAGACCCAAGGCATGAAACTCAGGCATGCTCCCCGGTTCGGCGTGAGAGTATGCTTCTTGCGTCTCTGTTGCCCATCGGCGAACAGTGTCGCGTGCAACGTCCAGTAAATGATACGCACTTGTTAGGGCCGCACTAGACATAGCCGGGTCGCGATCTACGATAGCTTGGCGCATCATGCGGTCAATACCCTCAACAGATGATCCATCCAGGATACAACATAGAGTGCGCAACGCGTTCGGACGGAAAATTTGATCTGCGGAACCTTGGACGTCTTTCATCAAAACTGAGGTCCCCATTATAACGTTATCGGTGAAAGGGGCAAGTTCCTTCACAGCTAGCAATACCATCTGACGCAATCCCGCGTTCTCCTTTTGGAACAGCTTCGAGATCGTGAAGAACAGTTGAGACGCCTCTTGTTCATCGAAGGTCTCTCCGACATAGAAGAGATGGACGAGTTGCGCGAGCAACTTGCGCGCCTTAGAAGCTGCGATTCCACCTTGGTTGAAAGCCGATACGCTCTGCTGAAAGACGGTCATCCTGTCCGGGCTGGCGCCCGTGTCGGGGTCGTCGCTCTTCCTGTACGTGGCCATGCTTACGTGGACATCCCTGGCTGACGTTTTGTAATCCTTGGACATCAAAGGTAAGACCTATATAAAAATATCCAGATTGTGTATTTCGTGGTAAGTCCTATAAATACAGCCAATAAGTTAATATCACTACTCATCATCTATACCTTGTCGAGCTTCTGAACTAACGTCGAGGGTGTACTCCTTTATAACAATATTCGATAGTAATGCTACTGCAGCAATACCACATGTCACGAAAAATATAGTGTGCACAGACCCAACCAACGCATCTCTGATCTCGTCTTTTACGACACCGCTCGGAAGTTGTGCCAAGTATGAGACTACGGCTAGTGCATCGCCAGCATCGACAGTGACTCCCTGGATATTAGCTAGGCGAGTACGCATCTGCGATGCGAATACTGAGCCAGCAATGGCAGTTCCAAAAACGTCACCTAGGCTTCTAGAGAAAGACATGAAAGCAGCGGCATCGACCCATTCGGGTGCTTCGTTTGTTGCAATCACGGAAGTCGATAACGTAGTATAGAGCATTCCAATTCCAATAGCCGCCGGCACCTGTAGGAAAATAATCTGCGCAACAGAGTTGTGGGTATTGAAGAGAATCAAAAGGCCAAGTCCAAAAAGCGAAAGGGCCCACCCAATCCAAGTCAAAAATTGATAATGACCTGTCTTCGTAACGATTAACCCTGCTAATAGCGATGCTGGGGGCCCTATCAGATCAATAGGCAAAATAGCGACGCCTGAGATCAATGCTCCATATCCCAGTGCTCCTTGGAAAAGGACAGGAAGATAATAAAGAACTGCCATAGCAATGATGCCCTGTAAAATATTCTGTAAGAAACACAGGTTTGCAGACAAGTTTGCAAAAACACGGGGGTTGAAAATAGGCCGCTGAGGGATATGGAACTCGTAAAATCCTGATGCAACAAATCCTGCAAATCCAACTAAAAGGGGAACCAAAACGTGCCATGAACTCCATTCGTACATAGCTCCACCCATCGAAATTGCGAGAATGACGCTGGACGTTGAAGCAACTACAATAATTGCTCCTATGAAGTCTACCTGCTTCAATTTCTGGCGCCAGGTTGCTGGCACAGGTTTTAGACGAAGACCAAGTGGAGTCAAGACGAGGGCACATCCACAGATAGGTAGATTAATATAAAACAGCCATCTCCACGTGACATATTGCGCGAATCCACCGGCCATAACGGGTCCAATAGCGGAGCCAACCGCCCAGATCGATAGCAAAAAGGAGTAGTACATTCCTCGTAGTCTCAAAGGCACATTATCAGCCACAAAAACCTCTGGCAATACCAATGATCCTGCAGCTCCTAGGCCCTGTATCGCTCTACCTGCTATCAAAGTTCGCATATTCTGCGCCACTGCCACCACCAGTGATCCTAACATAAAGATTCCTAGAGTCGCATAAACCAAATACTTGCGACCAAATACTTCTGATGATGCACTTATAGGGAGCTGGAAGACACATGCCGTGAGCAAATAAGCATTTCCGATCCACTCGCCCTCAGAAGTGGAGCCATGCAGGTCCGCTGTAATAGTCGACATCACCGTACCAATAGCTGTGGCGTCAATTGCAGCTAAAAGTTGCATGGCCATGAAAATCGATAGCGATGTCCAGAACCTAATGCCAGGCCGGAAGTCGGCTTCTACTTTTTGACCTTCCGGGTCCACGCTAGGATCGTCTTTCACTGCTATATCGATCTTCGCTTTTGCTTGATCCTCTTTTTCCTCGGACAAGATTTCTGGAGATTTGAACTCGGCCCATAGTGCTTGCTGCAGTTGTGTCTTTAGCCAATTCATGGCCATGAAAGACCAAAATTCCTTCTGTCAATGACGATTACAATCCTCCCAATAAGACAGATAAAGTACCATCATCTATCGCAGACGACTTCCATGTTGAGATGTTAAGGATTACTCTTTAAGGGGTAAGGGTATACGTCATTATATAGAATTTTCGGTATAGGGAGAATATCTTGATGCGTGGAAATATGAAGTTGAATAGTACTTGTTCGGTTCTTTTGAAATTGTTGGTAGCATTCGTCCTAAAGCATAATATAGATGACTGACGAGATGCGAATATGTGACGGGAGATTAGCATAACTACATTTAGTAAGCGTACAATTGTCAGTTAAAACGATTGACTCGATGATACGCGCGCGTAATAAAATCTGCCCCAGTATTGATTCTGTTAAATTTAACCGCATGATCTAAATAGATACTTATTATTATCTCATAAACTCTGCCAAATTCCCTAATGGTAATAATCTACCTTCAACGACTATATATCAATCGGGTTCCCCAGGTAGTCAGTGAATTTGCCGCGGAATGGAAGATACGCGGGCTCCGATATCAGGTCTGTACTCGTATTCCAGTGCCAGAAAAAGTCAATGTTTCGAGGGTATCCCTCTGGAACATTGCACATGTCGCCGTAATTGCTGTCAGTTTTTGTCACAAACTCGTCGAATGCGCTAAGGGGGCAAGAGAGTCCGGGACCGTCCTGGCACTGAGGAAGCGGAACGACAGCTTCGTTTACAATCAGACGCACAAATATGTTCTCTTTTTCAGAAAATTGAGAATCTTGGGCCAATCTAGTTGCGTAGCTATGTCCCCTGAGATACTGGGGCTCGATATCGGGTCTCGTAAAGGCAAAAGGGTGCGCATTGTACATTTCTGTATTTGCACATGGATCACATACCAGTCTCTCGAACGTGATATGACCCCCTTGTGGAACTATCTGTGATACGTCGTACGGCATACCTTCGTGAGGTGTCGTAGGATCCCATGCCTGGCCATCTGGAAGAGATGCAAACTGGAGAGCAGCTACAACACCGCTGATTTCGGTGTCATGCGTGAATGACCACGCTATTGGGAGCTTAGAGTGGTTCGGTCCTTGGGTTAACAGCGCCCGTGTCGCATTCAAATACACCCATCCCTTCATTGTAGCGATTGGGCTCCCTGGGCCGAAGTAGCAGTAAAAGTGAGAAGACTGTAGATATTCAAATGCTGCCCATTCAGATGAGGTGAAAACATCAATCCAGGGAGATGAACCCCTTACGTTCAATTCAAATGCCCCGAGGCTCATTAGCTGAGGCACCTGCTTCGGTTCGAGCTCAAGACCAGGATTTTCGGCATTTAGCCTGCTTGATGCAATGAAAAACTCTGGATAAACCCATTGAGCTTCGCGTGGGATCTCGGTCTTTGTAGAGCCGAGACATGTGGTCGTGGGCCACTGTGTGTTTTGGCACATCAGCATCAGACTATTCGCACCTTGATCATCTGTCTCTGGAATGATGTTCAGTGCTATGGATCCTGTCGTATAATTGTAACCTGCAAATCCTTGACCAAATTTGCGGGCAGTCGCAATTACCCGCTGGAAGCCAGCACTGAATATGGGAATTTGCTCTTCCACGTCCCATAGTCCCCCGTAACGTTCCCGGTAGTCAATACCGCGCTTGAATGCGGTAAAGAGACCAGAATAAACTCCTTTGTCGGTCTCTTGGCCTATCATACCTTCTCCGCGTTGTAAATATGGTCTCCAGTGCTTCACAAATTGTAGTGACTCTGATAGATTGGCAGCTTGAAGAATCTCTACTAACTCGATAAATTTCTCGGCATCGTGCTCTTCTGGCCACCGCTCACCATGGCGGTGCAGCATCGACACCTGGTCAACTATACATCCCGGAGGCGGGTCGCGAGATATCTGAGAGCTTCTGCGGTCGCTGTATGGTCCTTGCCAACCTGTGAACTCTAGATTTGGCGCTGCCAGCACCTCTATAGCAAATATCAGAAACCTCAGAGACATAATTCCTTCTTGTTTTCAATTCCTATCAAAAAGTTTATAGTGCTCGACCCAGCATTGATCGGGAATTTTATGTTCATACTGAGGCTACTCTACTACATCTATGGTGTAGTAGGCAGGAAGACGCACGTGTTCATAGCACAGCTTGCCTCTGGCTGGGCAAGAAGTATCAATATGTTTTGTACGTATTCAAAAAAAAAATTATATTAAAGGATATTAAAACAAAAACGGGTTGTTGAAAAGACAAAAAAAATGAGGCGTGCCCGACTCGAACGGACAACCTTCGGGAGACTCCAATTAAGACTGGAATCCGACGCGCTACCAATTGCGCCAACGCCCCAACTACACCAAGATAGCGTAATTATGATAAGATGTCATTTCAACATATGTAAGTGTCCAGTAATATCACGTGAGTAGAATGCGTACACGTGATATAAGGTTCGGGGTGAGTACTCATTGGGATCATCTCTGGTAACTTGCGGTCCCTTGGCCCAGTTGGTTAAGGCGTGGAGCTAATAACTCCAAGATCGGCGGTTCGATCCCGCCMGGGACCATTTTTTTGTCGCCAATTCTTTTTAGAAAAATATTCAATCTTTACTCTTTAAGCAAAGAAATCTATTACACTCTCAGTCTAACGGTTTGTGCCGAGAAGTCGAGAGGTTCTCTCTAATCTGACATGGTCGTTCAGATCTGCTTTATAAATGAGCTTACACTACTCGATATATACTGCCGTAATATGTCATATTGTACCATTTTATAACTAGTGCGATCATTTTAAAAGAAGGGACTTAATCGCGATACACAAAACCCGACATTTCACAGGGCCACCACGGGAATCGCTAACCCTTCAACCCCTAGTCTACATGGTATCCTGAGAATACCTGCCAGTAAATTGTAAGAGATGCGCATCCTTACTTACATGATCGAAAGATCTTACGCAATATCTCGTTATGTTAGGAGTGAGAATGCACGGCTTTAGCTGTATATCTTTAGTGAGTGCAGCGCTGCGGGTCCGTGCTAGACATGTGCGCTGGAGCAGTGCCCTCACTTCCGAAATCTACAGCGTGGAAAGACTGCCATTCGCAAAGGTAGAGAATTCCGATTTGGAGGCATTCACTAAGATACTCGGCGGAAAGGGCGTTGACTTAGACCCTTCAGACTTGTCTGGTGCCAACCAGGATTGGATGAAAAAGTATGTGGGCCAATCCCGCGTAATTCTCAAGCCAACAAACGCCGAAGACTTGAGCAAAGTCATGAAACACTGCTATGATCGTAACTTAGCAGTGGTTCCTCAAGGCGGAAACACGGGTCTAGTAGGCGGCAGTGTTCCAGTATTTGACGAGATTATTATAAGCCTCGGTAAGATGAACAAAATTCGGAAGTTTGACGACTTGAGTGGAATCCTCACGACCGACGCGGGCGTCGTGCTTCAAACCCTTGACGATTGGCTTCGCACTAAAGGCTACATATTCCCACTAGACCTGGGCGCCAAAGGAACCTGTCAGGTTGGAGGGAATGTTGCGACAAATGCTGGGGGCCTACGCTTGTTGCGTTATGGCAGCCTTCACGGCTCCATTCTAGGTATTGAGGCCGTCTTGCCTGATGGACAAATATTTGACGGGCTCAGCACACTGCGCAAAGACAACACCGGATATGATCTTAAGCAACTCTTCATAGGATCAGAGGGAACACTAGGCGTGATAACTGGCATAAGTATTCTCTGTCCACCAAAGCCTAAAGTCGTAAATGTTGCCTTTTTAGGATTGCGTTCATTTGATGACGTTCAGAAAACATTTAAACGCGCCCGCGCAGATTTATCAGAGATTCTGAGCTCGTTCGAATGCATGGACGCAGCGTCCTTGCAGACGGTAGCCAAACACTATCCTGAAATGCAACCACCATTCGAAGAGACATATCCTTACTCTGTGCTGATAGAGACCTCCGGATCCGTCGAGGAGCATGATCAAGAAAAGCTATCTCGGTTCCTCGAAGATGTGATGGAGCACGAGATCGTTGTGGATGGTGTTTTGGCGACTGATGATACGCAGGCGGCGAACCTGTGGAAATGGCGTGAAGGAATCAGTGAAACGAGCCAAATGGACGGCGGGGTATACAAGTACGACGTTTCATTGCCACTTTCGGCGATGTGGGACCTGGTAAGCGAAGCGAAGGTCCGATTGTGCGAGCTGGATCTCCTCAGCGAGACTGACACAAAGAAACCTGTGGTCAATGTTATTGGTTATGGGCATATTGGCGATGGTAATCTCCATCTTAACATTCCAGTGAGACAGTATGACAAGCGTGTTGAAAACGCGCTTGAGCCTTGGGTATTCAAGTTTGTCGCCGATCACAAAGGCTCTATATCTGCTGAGCATGGTCTGGGCTTCCAGAAAGCCCACGCGCTCCACTATTCTAAAAGCCCGGAATTGATCAAGATCATGCATCTCATTAAGAAGCAATTCGATCCCAAGGGAATTCTCAACCCTTACAAGTATTTAGAATAGATTTAGCTTGTTTAGTGCTTCCCTTGCACATTCGTCGATAATTCGAAACCGCTCTGGTCCGAGCTTCATCCCTCCATACCACCGAGTTACCACTATCATCGTATCCCTAGCGTTCTGCTGCCTCAAGATGTGCAATATCCTCTGAGCTGCAGGGGGTTCGCCGTTATCGTTTGCTTCTTCCAAGAAGCTGGAGCCCCTGGCTAAACGGCATGCCATAATATTGTGGCTTGCATCCCTAGTGTCCTCTTTGAGTGATCTGAGCATAGATCTTGCCTCTTCAAGAGACGTGATACGAGCTGCGCGACCAACGAATCGCGATCTTCTCACCACGATTTCTCGGCTAATGCCCCATATCATTTTAGGTAATAAATCAACTGAGCCGGTATAAAGAGTGAAAGAGACTATTTAGAAATCAAAATTAAACGTACCATCATTGGGAATAATGTCACGCCAGAAATCACCACTCAGCTGCCAGAGGGGATAATCTTCAGAAAGTCCGATGCTTATCCTGCGATCTTGGAGTTCACGCTCGAGCGGAGTAGGTGGCAGAGGTTCTGAGCCATTGGGAAGCGAGGGTGCCCTAGCAACTAGCTGTTCGTTGAATCCTTTCCCACTCATCTGGTTGGAGGAAGACCCTCCTGCTGTCGTACCTGAGACCAGCGTCTCCATCATACGTGGCGACACAGCTTCGACCACAGCACTCGGAGAAACTCCAGTAGAATAACTCTGCTGCTCGGTTTGTGATGTTTCTGGAGGACCTCTCCCAGCTTGCTGATACGCCATCCTTACACTGTTCACGAAGGCAGGATCACCCAATTCGCCCGGGCGTATGGCCCCCATTTCGGACGCCCAAAAGTGAGTACGAGCGTCATGATGGCAGACAAGCAGCTTCAGCAAAAAGTTATACGAGAGTGCACTATTAGCAGAAGGGAATGTATCGATAAGGCGGTTGAATCTTTCGATAACGCTCACCACAACGTCAATTGACTCCTCAGACACGAAGTAAGCATCAGCGTACGCACTATTGAATATGCATACCGCTCGACACTTGAGGACAATCGCACAACAGAATACGATCAGCCCCCAGAGAGGCGTTGCCATGATTGGTAGCTCTTCGAATGGGAACTTACGCACCATTTCTAGAACCTCCATAGCCGACGTGAAACAGTTGGCGAAGGACTTCGCGCCCTGGACTGTCAGTGATCCTTTGAGACGTATAGAAAAGTTCGTGAAGGGTGTACGCCCGCGCCTATTGTCATAGGGTGAATAAAGGACAGCCTGATGGAGGTATACTCTTAAAACTAGGAATGCCATACGGTTGTACGTTCCTTCAGTAATTCTCTCTTCAAGTGTGTCAATCTCACGATCAAAATTGTGCATGAGGTACTGCACTGTCGGATCCAGTAAATCTGGTGCTGATGACTCGTTGTTTCGCTTGAAAAGCTGAAGGGTGATTTGCTCTTGCAGGTGAACTATCTCGGCCATGTGCCAGAGATGATACGCACCGCGATTCGCTCCTTGAATCACTTGTTCTGGCTGAGAAAACATTTTTATGCTTTCCAGCGTATAACTATTGAAAAGTCTTGAGACGGGCCGCCTATTTGACGAAATAAGTTGAAAGTTGGCCACATACACGGCAAGCCAAGCAAGTCTGCTTTGGGGATCGTTAGGGTCAATGATCGCATGCGGGGTGACAATCTGCTCGAAAATTGGCGCACTTGAACTCCCCGGCGGTTGCGTTCCACCGATTCCTAGGTCATACGCCAAAGATTCTGCTAGGGCCCCTAGAGAATACAAACGCTGCCGGTGGTAAAACTCACTCTCATTGTACCAAAAGGTGAGCAATATCAGAGACTCGAGAAGCTCCATGCTTTTGTTGCTCGTGATCATTATCTCGTGGATCACTGCGTTATACGCCATGTTGTGCAATAACATATTCGTCTTTTTCAGAGCAGGATCCCTAGTCGTCAGCGATACCACGTCCAATACACAGTGAAAGAGAACGGGCGTTTGGTTTATAATATCATCCAGCGGTGCATTCGCCAGTGGGACGATAGGAAACCGTGGGTATATCTTGTCGCGATAGACTCGAAGTCTATGCTCACATTTCTCTCGTGAAATAAGCCCCTGTGCTATGGCATTGTTTGCTGGTTTGGTGATTTCACGATACGGCGAGCCCTCTATTTTTGCAAGGCGCTCTGCATCTCGTTCCGTCAACGCCTTCCACGTCGTCATCATTTGCTCGCGTATAGCGTTGACATTAGTAGACGACGAATGTCGCGAAAATGTATACTGTATTCCATGAGGCGAGTCTTGTGTGGGTGTGAATGCCTGCCCTGGAGACGTCTGCGTGGATACATTGCCTGTTGTTCCAACAGGCCGTGCTACCATGGAGACTGAGGTCGATGTCGATGGCATGGCAAACCCGCTGACTGGTGTCGAAGCTGCAGTGCTGAAAGATGCCTGTGAATTTTCCTGAAGGGATCGATAGCTATTTGGGTTCAAAGGCGAGTTCAGTGAAGGTGGGTGCTGCCTGCGACGACGACTCACATCAATCGTGCACTCGCGCTTGCTTTTTATACATCGTTTGCAAGGCGACTGTGGGTCATCTGGATCGGAACGAACGCATCTTACTTTGAGGCGACGACAACGACTACAAGCCTTGGTTATTTTGCTGGCTTCTATCCCATTGATTAAAGTAAGGTTGGGCGACATCCCTGCTTGGGCCTGGTGTGAGAGTACAGAGTTTTCAGACAGTGCAGTGCCATTGCTGTGACTGCTGTTACTTCCCGGCGATGTTTCCGATATTGTTGCTTGAGGAGTAGGCGGTAGTCCATTGATTTCTTGCTCAGTGCTAGAATGGTGGGTTCCCGTGGCAGTGGAGTCCAGCATGTTCAAGGTATTGTTGAGAAGCTTGTGTTCCAGACAAAAGACGCGGTCGAGGTAATTAACAGCTCTTAATCCCTTGGTCTTGTTCCCTTGCACTCGTCCCTCTAGGTCTACCACGAGCTTCTCAATAAACTCTCTCCGCTTCACTCTTACTCACCAGAGAACTCCACTGACCTGCATTAGTTTAGTAATTACTGAGCTATGCAAACTGGGACCATCTTGGCATTATGCGGTATGCGTTGCGTGTTACTTTTGATATAGTTGCGCGTTGTGCGTTGTGCGTTGTGCGTATTGTATTTTAAATAAGCAACGAATTCTCCCAGCTGACAAGTTCAGAAATTTCGCCAAGTTCGCTGTAAGTCCGTTGAGGTGTCAAAACACCTGGTTGTTGAACATTTTTACATTGAATGCAAGGGCAGAGAGCAAGGCTCCGGAACATCCCGCTTGTACATACCTGATGTAACGAGGCGCAGCACGTCAGCGGCATGCAGCAAGCGCCATTTTCAGGAAATTCCAGAAGGAGCAGCTGATCTCAAACGATCTGAGCATAACAAGCTAACTCTTACGAGCAAGTAATAGTATGCCCTTGTCTACAACGCAATATCTATATTTCAACGCATCGAATCCAATTATGGTCTCAATAAAAATGATAAATTAAATAAATTTAGCTGAGCTCCTGGCTGGCCTTCGACTTCTTGTCGCTCTTCTTACGAGTAGCAGTGCTGTCAGGGAGAACACCACCCTGAGCGATGACAACGTGACCCAGTAGCTTGTTGAGCTCTTCGTCCTTGCGAATGGCTAGTGTCAAGTGACGCGGGATAATACGGGTCTTCTTGTGGAAGCGCGCAGCACCAGCAGCGAGATCGAGAATTTCAGCTGTCAAGTACTCGAGTACAGCAGCAAGATATACGGGTGCACCTGAACCAATGCGCTGAGCATAGTTACCCTTACGCAAGAAACGGTGAATACGACCAATAGGGAAGATAATACCAGCACGCTGCGAACGGGTCTGAGCACCCTTGAGGCCGGACTCAGCAGCCTTACCACCAGCTTTACCACCAGACATTTTCAGTTGTTTTTAATAATGTGGCGAATAAAAATTTCCAGTTTGCTTCGCAACTGAGTTTGTTATGGCGAAAGAATCGGATATCGCGGGGACAGACGCCTTTTTAAGTTCTCATCCGTCAAACCGCCACTTGGGCTAGGTGTGGTGATGATCTTGCCCTTGCCCCGGTATGGATGTTTCGGGTAATTTTTGTCCCGGTATTTGTAATGTGAATCGTGGTGGTGGTGGGTTAGGGGTGTGCTTTAAGTATCAGGTACTGTCCCGGCAATTCTGTTTTTTCGCAACACTTCGTAGTTCGAACTGACCGACTTCGGAAAAAAGTTAATCATTGAAAATGCCTGCCAAAGCCGCTGAGAAGAAGCCTGCCTCTAAGGCACCCGCCGGTAAGGCCCCTGCTACTGACAAGAAGGATGCAAGCAAGGCCCCTAGTGGCGAGAAGAAGCGCCGCACACGCAGTCGTAAGGAGACATACTCTTCTTACATCTGGCGTACGCTTAAGGAGTCCCACCCTGACACTGGTATCTCTAGCCGTGCTATGAACATTATGGATTCGTTCGTTAAGGATTTGTTCGAGCGCATTGCCACAGAGGCCTCAAAGCTCGCTGTCTACAATAAGAAGTCCACAATTGCTTCGCGTGAGATCCAGACTGCTGTGCGTTTGGTGCTCCCCGGCGAGCTGGCCAAGCACTCTATCATGGATGCTAACTTGGCCATCTCGAAGTTCACTTCTTGAGGTCTTTAGATCTTTTATTTATCTATAATCCTTTGCTTGCTTGGTTTCTCTACTTGACTAAATATGTACATCAGTTGCAGACCAGAGATCCGGGGTTCGAGCAGTCTGCTCAATCCTAATTGTGTATCCACCTACCGTAGAGTGATATGTGAGTTTCCATCGCGCTGGTTTTAAGGTGACTGCAATGTTCTGGTGTATGTGCTGTTAATTATTGTGTTAGTTCTATTTTTCATGTTCCTTCTCCTTCATTTAGTCGGTCTCGCTCTTGATCAGAAGTGACCTACTCAATTTGCTCTTTTATGCGTGTATATTGCGATTTCACGATTTCTTAGTGTAGGCACAACCTGTGCACAGTGGCAATAAGTCTACATAGTGAACATACCAATTACAAAGAGCAAACTACGGCCGTCAGCCAACTAAATGCATTTAATTATGGAATTCATTGTCGGCCGGTAGCCATATTGCGTCTTGTTTACAAGCAGAAGCGCTGATAATCACTCAGGCGCGAATGCTTACACAACCACACAACCCTCCACAAGTCGAACAAAATGAGCAATGACGACGTGCTGGAGCTCCTAGACTCCTTAGACAAGGATACAGAGCTGCGGAAGTCACGAAAGAAGGAGCCCAGGTCAACGAAGAAGTCGAATAATTCGAATGGTGAAGATATACTTGGAATACTGGACAACCTTGAGGTGTCTAAGGGAGCGACAAGCAAATACTCCAAAAGCACCAAACAACGATCAAAGGTACCCGAAGAGAATCGGAGAGAGACACCTGATATCCATGACGCCCCAAAGCCAGACGCTAGTACATCATCAAGGCTACCAGGAGAAGCGGCAGATAACGCAGCAAGCGTTCCCACACAGCAAGAAGAGACCGCTATGCCAGACAGTACAGGAGAGATGGATGTAGACGGGCTTGAAATTTCAGATATAGCAAACGGCATCACTTCCTGGTGGTCCAAGAACAAAGGTGGGATTTGGGAGTCTGCATCACGAGCTGCAAATTTGGCTCGCGACAGAGCATCAGTGGCAGTCAAGGACATAAGGGAGGAACAGCCATTTACACTAGGAGCCATTGGAAACAGGTTGACGTCCGTACTGAATACCATTGTTCCTCCCATCGGCCATCATGAACGGTTGAACATCAACATTTTCCACGACATGGTAGGTTACTCAAACATCGATCAGCTATTGCACGAGGTTTTTGAGCAAGTGATGGATCAAGTTGAAGGAGGCGGTGATCTGAATTTAGTAGTACACAAAGGCAAAGAGCGACAAAGAGTGGGATCGGAGTGGAACACGCGACGTAGCTTGAACTACGCAAAATGCTCTCTAGATAGCAGTGTCAAGCTTGCTCGGGCGTCAATAGAAGAGTACAGGGAGAGCAGATTGTCCGAGAAGGACGAAAGCTCTCCGGCAGACCCAGCCATTCGTGTTTCCGAGCTCTATGTGAGCATACAGCCGGTGCTTTCACCACAGGCCGATGCACCTGCTAGCAACAAAGAAACCCAAATAACCATTGATTCGAGCTCGCTATACTTTGCAGTTTATCTTGCAGATTTTGAACACAACATCAAACTTGTGACTATTTCTCAGGCATTTCCATCGGAGTGGGCGGACTGGCTCGATGGCGATGAGAGCAGATTTGCAGAGGCAAAGATAGACCCACGACAGTGGGTGAGTGGCTGGGTTGAGGACGGACTGAGCCTTGCCTTCGGAACTTTAGCCCAGAAGTACGTGACTATCCGCATGGGAATCACACCGCTGCCAAACGAAAGTTGACCGTGGGGAAGGTATCCAGAAAGTTAAGAAAGAGATATATACAAAGAAGATATAATTTAATTTATGCACAACGCCTAAGAAGACTTGGATATGATGAGGGCGTTGGAAGAATTGTCTACATCGACGGTCACAGAGTCACCTTTAGTGATCTCGCCCTGCAATAACTTAAGCGACAGAGGGCGGAGAATCTCTTTTTGAATCAGGCGATTCAGAGGGCGTGCGCCATAGCGAGAGTCATAGCCATGGTCGCAAAGCCACGTTCGAGCGCGTGGGAGCACATTCAAAACGATCTGTCTGTCCGAAACGCGGGATTGCAGCTCAGCAAGCCTCAAGTCCACGATACCACCTAACGCATGCTTCGAGAGCCTGTTGAAAACGACGATGTCGTCAAGTCGGTTTATGAATTCAGGCGGATAGACTGCTCGCAGAGCGTCGACAACGGCATCCCGTACAGATTGACTGATCTTACCCGAATCCGAAGCCGACGTATCCGAGATTAAAATTTCTTGACCAATGTTCGAAGTCATAACAATGATGGTGTTACGGAAGTCTACCTTTCGGCCCTGGCTGTCGGTGAGAGAACCCTCATCAAGAACCTGGAGAAGCAGCTTGGAAATATCGGGGTGTGCTTTCTCAAGCTCATCAAACAGCACTACAGAATACGGCTTGCGGCGAACAGCTTCGGTGAGCTCGCCAGATTCTTCATAACCCACATAACCTGGAGGTGCACCAATGAGACGAGCAAGGCTATGTTTTTCCTGGAATTCGGACATATCAAATCTAATGATCGATCGCTCATCATCGAAAAGAAACTGGGCCAATGCTTTTGTTAGTTCAGTTTTACCGGTACCAGTAGGACCCAAGAACATGAAAGATCCAATAGGACGTTTCTCATTAGTTAGGCCAGCTCGCTGCATTTGGACAGCTTGAGTGACGGCAGCAATCGCCTCCTCTTGTCCGATGACGCGTTGTCCGAGAACAGTCTCCATACGGAGTATCTTGTCCTTCTCTCCCTTGAGCAGGTTCTCTGTTGGAATACCAGTCATCCGCGCTACCACGCGAGCAATATCGTCCGAAGTCACACTCTCATGGAGCAACCTATCACGAGCTTGGGCAGATTCGCTTGGAATCTGAGATTCAAGCTTAGGAATGTCAGCATATTGCAATTGTGATGCACGCGCAAAATCGGCGTTGGCGCGGGCAATTTCCAAGTCTGTTTTAGCTTGTTCCAGAGCTTCCTTAGCTTCCTTTACCTTGGTGATCTCTGCTCTCTCATTTTGCCACACTTCCGTTAGACGCCCAATTTCGTTCTGTTTGTCAGAGAGCTTGTCCTCAATCACCTTCTTGCGATCGAGGGAGATTGGGTCTGTCTCGTTTTTCAAGGATTCCAGTTCGATCTGTAAGGTGACAACAGTCTTCTCTAGCGCCTCCAGTTCATCTGGTTTAGATTCATGCTGCAATCTTAGTGCCGAGCACGCTTCATCCACAAGGTCTATAGCCTTGTCAGGAAGGAATCGCTCGGTAATATAACGATTCGAGTACACGGCAGCACTCACGAGAGCCTGGTCAGCGATACGCACGCCATGGTGAACCTCATATCGATCTTTAAGACCGCGTAAAATTGAAATTGCATCCTCCACGCTGGGCTCATTGACCAAGACTGGCTGGAATCTCCTAGCCAGTGCAGCATCCTTCTCGATATATTTGCGATACTCATCAATAGTGGTAGCACCGCAACATTGAAGCTTGCCACGAGCCAGGGCAGGCTTCAAGAGATTCGAGGCGTCAACGCTTCCCTCCGACTTGCCGAGGCCCAACAATATGTGAAGCTCATCAATGAAGAGAATCACCTTGCCCTCATGCTGGTCAACTTCGTCCAAAACAGACTTTAGACGTTCCTCAAACTCGCCACGGAATTTCGCACCACTGATAAGCGCACCAAGATCCAAGCTGACAACCTTCTTGTCGCGCATAGATTCTGGGACCAGACCACGCGCTACTTGTTGCGCAAGGCCTTCCATGATAGCGGTCTTGCCGGTACCAGCCTTACCGATCAGTGCTGGGTTGTTCTTCGTGCGGCGACTTAGAATCTGAACTGTTCTTTTGATTTCCTCGTCCCGACCAATCACAGGATCAAGTTTGCCGTCACGAGCAAGTGCTGTCAGATCTGTGCCATATTTTTCAAGTGCTGGTTTGTTCTCCTCGCCTTCCTGTTGAGGGTTCATCCGGAATGATCCGGCACCAGGACCGCCCATCTGAGACCAGTGTGGTGTTGACCCGAATGAACGGCTACAAACACTGCCCGCAGTCATTGAGAGCGCCCCATAGACAGTATGTCTAATAGAAGGGATGCCCCGGTTTAAATATATGCGATTCAAAGAACGTCCTGATATCAATCGCCGCTTTGCTTGCAACATGTGTGTGAGCGCGGATTGCTCAGCTAGCACTAATATAATCCCGGCGAGACCGGATGACCAAGCGAAAAGGTCAGGTTCAGAGAAAATAATGAGGATACGCGATTGTTCGAGAAAATGCTAGACAGAATAAGTAGATATATCTTAGGACCTGGAGTCAGAACATATTATGGGCACTGGAAGTAGTATGTTTTGATCGTCTTCTTGAAAAGCCCGATGAGGTTTCTGAAAATAGAGATTTCTCAGAGCGAGCTCCCATATCTTGCCGTCTGCGTATCCAGACCCAAATGACGACGGCCCCAGTGGCGACTAGGGCGACAAAACCTAAAGGGACAGCGACTCCTACGGCAATTTTCTCGTTTTTAGACAAGCCTGCTGTATGTTCTCGAACTGAGGCACCGGTGGGTTTAGGAGTGAGAGCGAGAGATGAGTACGGAGTCGGTGACGACGCAGCTTCTCCTGTGACTACTGTTGTTCTCAATTCCGTCACAGTGGACCCGAGTATTGTGTATGTAACTTCATAAGTTTTTGACTGGGGCTTATGACCTGCTGTGGCAAGTACACTGGAATTCGTTGACGGCGTTCTCGTGTTTTCTGCAGAAGTCGTTCCTACCAGCTCACTAGTGGTTGCAAATGAAGAGATTACCGACGTGTCCAGAGAGCTTGTCGGCATTAGAGTTGCAGTTACCATTGAGCCACTGACGAAGCGTGTGACTGTTTCTAGAATCAGTTCAGTACTCGGTGACGCGCCCAATTCTATGGAAGACCATGACCTTGAGTCAGTCTCAGTATGAACAACCGTTACAATCTCAGATTGGGATTCATAAGGTGATGTGATTGGATATGATTCCTGCGAAGACGCCGCTGGAGAAGACGAAAAGAATGTTGACAGGAAAGCAGACAATTGAACGTCCTCCTTTGTTTCCAATTCTGAAGTAGTGACGTGTGTCAAGATGCTGGATGCAAAAACAGTTGACCTTGAGGTCTTGGTATGTTCAAAGCTCGGAAGAGCTGTCGTCTTGTTATCTGCATTGTTAGATATCTGGCTCATTCATATAGTTCACAGCAGGCCCATATATATAGTCGCGAACCTATCAGAAATTCATGACCCCTTGCAACGTCATATATATCTATGCTCAATAATATGATCTGATTTTGTCATTGCACATCATCTGCACTGCAACAGAGACATCTGGTTAAAGAGCCTCACCAGCGTGTTCAGTACTACGTGGTCTCAACAGGGAGCGAAAGAAGACTGATCTGTAGCAAATGCTGTGGATACGGACCAGGCTGCGGGAAGCTGAGAAAAAAAAATACTTACGCAATGGGAAGGCAGGCATTCAGATTGCCCAGCCTACGAGCGGGTAGCTTGATCGACAGCGGGTTAGGTATTACCTGTGTTTGACTTTATTGGCGTTTCTCGCAAAGGAGACGTTCAGACATAAGCTAACAGTCGTAAAAATGCTGGGATGCCTCAGTTATCAACGGAAATGAGATACAGTTATACATATATAGACAATTGCGAAGTATTTTTTTCAATGCTTCTGCTTTTGTCTCTACGAAGTTAAGTTGTCAAAATACCAAACTCATTCGATTCGGAGACCAGTCGCGACGCATAATTCTATACGCCCTAAAGAAATCTTCTACCGTCTACTCACGTAAAAATAGAACATAGCACGGGTGCCGTTTTTAGAAATGTGGACGCATGCTGCTGTGCAAGAAATCAGTGGTGGTAGGTGAATTTATACTGCGGAGTATACAACGTTCTGTATAAATCAACGTAAAACCAGAGCGATCCATTTTGAAAAGCCTGGCCAAGAGCGTCGTCCAAACTGCACGAGCTGCAGGTGTATTCCAGAATCAAGTCAGTACGTCGCGGTTAGGGTGGATTATGTGGGGAGCAGATGTCGGAGATCTCATACGGAGTAAGCGCGGTGTGTACGTAATATCAAGAAAATTAGAAGCTAGTAGCGTGTCTTCTGTAACGCGCTTGTGTAAAATGTCACATACAACGCGGTCGTAGTGCTGACTTAAGAGACTCGCGCATGAAACCTGTATAGAAAGTAATTTCGCCATTCCCATGTTGCGCAGAGAAAAAAATCGAGAGCAAAGGCGTAAATGATCGCTTGATAGATATCGGCAGGCCGCGAAACTGACGTCGTATAATGTTCATATAACTCATAATGCATTGCAACTAACGCAATCAATCAACAGAGACGCTGGACGACGTCAAAGATCTGGCTCGCATGTGATGTTATGCTCTGGCAGTTAGGCCTCTGGAGGCAGTGGGTTTCTTGATAGTGGAGGTATGTGTGGGGTAATGATCTTTATCCAGACACAGCACGATGGTCGGAGTGTAAAATTTCCAAGGAACCGTTTCCTAAGCGATCTCGACGGCGGTTCCTGTGGCAATCTCTTATTTGAGCCAAACCGTGACACGTAAAAAATATATGTATGTGTTTGATACTCCCATCGAAGAGGTTACCTTTCTAAGTTCCGATCAGTCACATCCTAGACAACAGATAGCCATTGACACTGTTTGCGATAAAATTCGATGGCAGTGGACGAATCACATATTGTGTACGGTCAATGAGGGTTGGTGGTGAGAACATTATCCTATGCCGACTTGTCCAGCTTTATGCGTAAAGAAGATTTGTAGACCATCATCCAACTACTCAGTTGACTGGATCTGTTAAAGCGATCTGGCAGCGAAAAATAGAGAGAGGCCGTGAAAGCGAGACGAATGGGCTCCAAAATTACTCCGGCCGCACCGAGGGACCCATCGGCCCTGCATGTGATGCTCTGCTCCTATACAGCAGCAAGTGCGGCCACCCTCATAGGCTTCCCGCTGGACACAATAAAGACTCGCCTACAGACTCAGAGCTACCCCTCATTTGTCCGCTGTATTACTGAAACGTATAATGAAGGAGGATTGCCCAGCTTTTATCGTGGCGTGATAGCCTCGCTCATTTCTAATTCAGTAGCAAGAGCGATGAGCATGAGCCTGTATGTTAAGCTCAAAAGGGCTATATCAAAATGGGCTGGAAAAACTGATTCTGATACATTTGGGCCCATCTTGACCAGCGGGCTAATAAGTGGTTCATTTAGCTGCGCAATAACAGGTCCCTTTGAATTCACTAAAGTCGCCTCGCAGGTAGAGACTTTAGTGTACAAGTCTCGGGGGATGAACCCCCCTCGCCAGCCAGGAACGTTGTCTGCAGTGAAAAATCTGATGCGACGCGGTGGCATTCGACAATTATACGGGGGAGTCGAGTACCACTTAGCTCGCGATTCAATTGGATCAGCAGTGTATTTCACTGTGTACGAATATACCAAAAAAGCTATCAATAAGTTCCTGACGCCTAAAAATAGTGCAGCTCCGCATCCATTCTCCGTTGTCGCTGGAGGCGGACTTTGCGGCATAGCATCATGGCTTGTGGTTTTTCCAATTGATACTATGAAATCGAAATATCAGCACGACCTATATTCGCGAACGCTTGGTACCTCTTTGGAATATCGTGAAACTATTGTAAAGCGCCCTCCATTTGTGTGGTCACCTTCAATGTATCGTGGACTGGGATTCTCAATATTACGAACATCCGTCAGCGGTATGACACTGTTTTCTGTCTATGAATATCTTATTTGGTTGACTGCTTATAGAAATTAGTTAAATGCTAGTATTTAAACGTCGTGCGGGTCACTATTTGCGGGGTTTGCGAGATTTTTTTGGGCCCCGTTGTCCACCCGCCGGAGTTTTGTGCCCATCACCGAATACAGCTCTTGCTGCTCGACGACGACGTGGAGGTTCGGGTGAGTCGTTGCGGGCAGCTACTTGCTGCCGATTCAGTTTGCTTCTAGATGAAATTGACATTTCATCTGAAGGCGTATCGCTGGACACGGTGTCTTTGGCACTATGACCTGGAGACAGGTCATGTTCAATGGAAGAACGCTGGCCTGACTTAGGGTCTACAGTGATCTCTCTCCCTCCACTAGCGTTCTCGTAAGGGGTATCTTGTAGATCAACACCGGAGCCCGTAGCGTTTTTACGTCTCGAGTTAGGTCGCAGAGCTGATTTGGGAATGTCGTCCCCACCGTGCACACCTTGGCGCTGCTTTTGGTCCTTTTCGACCTGTAAATGATGCTGGTGCTCTTCTCGAAGAGCATGACGGCGCATTGAACGAGCCTGGCGAGAGTGAGACACCTCGGTGATATCTGAAGTTACATCTGATGGGCTAGACACAGACAGATCTTCGGGTTCCGGTCGCACAGATCTTTCTCGGATGCGAGTTGACTCAACCAATTCGGCGGAAAAACGCGCCCGTTTTTTCGGGACACCATGGTTCGGACCAGCGCGCTTGGAGAGAGTTTCTTCCATAATTGTTGATCTGGAGAGGGGGTCCTCATATTGTGAAAACTTCTCTGAAAGGTCAACTGGTGAGTGCTGCTCTAACTCCTTGTCCGCAGTTTCTTCATTATTAGCGCGAGTAGAATAAACAGGGGGCTCACAATTAGGGGCCAATGATTCGCATCGTACAGGAACTGGAGGCCGGCCACCAAATAATGTAGACATATTCAGCAACTCTGTAGCACGTGTCGACAAAATTTCAATACTCTGTGCCTCGGATTTCTCATCTGAATTATAAGGGCTGTGACTGTTATTTTTCAATTCTGCCTTAAACCTCCATGACTGCCCGCCAAACAAAGGCGCTCTATCCACGAGTCGCTGAGCCTTAAGGGCCTGAGTATGCAACTCAGCCTTTGCATCAGCGTGATCCCGTTCAGGTGGAACTTTTTCTTTGGCTGAAATGGGCCCCTCGACCCCATTATCTGATATTTCCACTGCGAAGCCCACATTGAAAAGATTCCAGAAACCATAGTAGGGATCAGGGTCCTCGCTTTGAAGCTTCGGGGAATTGTTCAAATTTGAATCATTTTTGGGCACAAGTTCCGGCACATTTTGAGGCATCTCAGCATTATCACTTCGTCCGGGAGAATTTGCAGGGGGTGAAGACTCTGAGTCGCAGTGCTCATCGACATTTTGTGCAGAAAAGATTTCTTGGTTTTGAGGACTAAGTGATGCTCCAAATTCGAAACCGACATATCGTTCGATAGGGTTTAGATTAATGTCTTGATTCATGTTGTCTTGGAAATGCACATGCTCGGGAAAAACTTCCTTCTGTTTAGGAGGATCAGATAGCGCTGGCAAGTCGTTGGATCTACAGACTTCTGATTTTCCTTTGACATCATCCTGATAAGAGTTGCTAGGCTCAAAGTCAGCTCTAACAGACGCATCAATTGGTAACTCTATAGGCGAATCCGGTACACCACTTCCATAAAGCTGCAGGACCGCCTGCGCGGCTAAATTCTCGGGGTCCAGTCCCGTGTCATTTTCTCCTGAACTGTCCTCCGCAGTATCAATAAGCTCAACATCTAAGGTATCGATGTCATCAGCGTCAATATCCTCAACATCGACATCCTCAACATCAATATCCTCAGCGTCATAATCAATATTGCGATCGATCTCAAAAGCATCAATGTCATCGGCGTCATATTCAGCGTCAATGTCGTCAATACTTATATCGTCACCGCTGGCGACATCATAGCCTGTCTTGTCAGAATGAGCCTTTCCAGTCCCATTACCAGCGAGATCACAATACTCATCTTCAAATTCTGGCATGCTGGGCACTTCGAGTCTGGAATTGTCCAAACCTTTGGTGCTTGCCGAGGTATAATTTGAGCCGTACTCTCCCGACTTACAGCTCTCATCATCATTGTCGTAATCACCAGCCTGATGATTTCTAGCGATACTCCCCGATTTACCTTTCTGTTCAAGATGTCTGTAGCTAGCTGAATCTTGAACTTCAAAAGCATCGTCGTCGCTCACCGCAGGAACACTCTCGGCACGCTCGAAACTGGATTCCATAGAGAAATCCGAGTTCCCTCCGACATCATCATTTTTATCCGCAGCGCCTGAAATTTCTGGGATATCTTCGTCTGTCGAAATGACGTCTACGTATTCCGGGCCACTTCCCTTATTTTGGTGGACAGAAGCGCCACTTGCACTTGAGGCATCATCCATGTCGCTTTCAACTTGGCTTTCTATTTCCTCTTCTTGCATTTCGTCGACGGATTCACTCTCACCAGGAAGAGCCTCCAAGTCGTCATCACCTAGCTTCATTCTATCAGATTGAGAGTCTCGTGGCGTTACCGCTTCCAAGTCTTCATCTGAAAGCATCTCGGCGCCTTCGACAAGGGCATAACGCTGCTCAGCATCACGGGTTTTAATATAAGCTGGCACTACCTGCTCATTATCGGCGTCTTCAGCACGCCGAAGCTCCTCGTTTTTTTCAGAAAGAGGAGGAGGCCGAGCTTGATGTCGTCCTGGCGTCAGCTGAGGATTGAATCTATGGCCACTCGGGGCGAATTGGGAACTAGAAATCGCCCTTGAAGGCTCCAATGATTCCAGCAATGAAACGGAGTTTCGATTTTTGATGACTTCGGAGGCTACTGGCTGCGAACATCCAGCTGAGAGGTCCGCGAGCATGCTAGTAGTGTGAGATAACGATGCAGAAGTCGGTTGCTTTCGCGGATTGGATGACAAGACACCACGTAGTCGCCCTAACATGCGGTCATACCAGGAAATGTCTACGACGTCGCGCGATAGTCTTCGTCGCTTCGACGAAGGCGGATCAGGCATTTCGTCGAGCTTTATTGAGTTTGTCATCTCTGTGACAGGGACGTGATGAAGCAGAGCGTCGCTCGCGTAGCATATGCAGATCCACAGGGTATATTTCACGAACTGCATGTGAAGCTACGAACGGAAATAAATGAACTGAGATCTCTTCATTGGAGCCTTGGTGATGGTCGCCCTGTCAGGACTATCCAGCGTCTTCAGCTAGACTTAGAGCCACTAACGACAGTCCAGCGAAGACCACATCAAATTTTGGGTGTGAACGATGCTCCCATAGCTCAGATTCTTTTTGTGAAGGCGGAATCAACCGAAGTTTATCGTCGAGAAGTTCGTGAAGAGGTCGCTAAATGTAGGAAGGCTGTAGAGTCCAGCCGGGACCCTACAGGGCTTGTTGTGGTCATGTATGCCCCCTCAGGAGTACAGCACTCTAAGGGAGCATGGACAAGGCTTGTGACAGATGTTGGTATTTCCGACAGGGCTGTGCAACTATTTTTGGGCGAGCAAGATGAGCAAGAGCAGTGGGCACGATTGGCTTCAGTCATTAAAACGCAAGTTTTGGCTGCATTCGGAGAAAGGGTAGCTCTATATGAAGAGGAAATTCGCAAATTGCAAAGTACTCGCGATGTGATAGGTTGGAATTTTGGTATACTCTTTGCTATGGAAGACGGTCTAGCCTGGACGTTTGAGAAACTCGATTTTCTGCGCGACGCTCTTGAAATTTATCAACAATTGGAGACTATGGCCGGTGATGATGTGTTTAATGAAAATTCAGAGTCTCCACAGGCTCATCAGGTACGTTTGCAGCTACTCTCCATAGATAGAGATGTCACCACCACAAGCATGTTAGGGAAGACTGCTACAGAATTTGAGTTTCTTCGGTATATAATTGCTCGACAGGTTTGTCTGCATATTCTCATGGCCCGCGACGAGCGCACACCATCTATGTCTGAACGTTTATTGTTGGAGGGGCTACGGCATGCTCGCACCACTATGCCGCGACTCCTTAGTCTTCTTCCCGCGCAGATGAGACCCCTTTTCAAATTGCAAGCGGCGCGCGAACTTGAGAAAATTCTCCAAAGCGGTACGTCTCTCAAGAATGGTGCGGATTCTAAAGCCCTTGCTTCAGAGCTCGGTGAGTTAATATTGCTGCAACGTGATGCTGCTCAGGAATTAGGTGCAGCTCATAATTTGTCTGTTGTCGGTGTCATGAATGACATCTCTATCGAAGATCATCAAAGCTCTAATGCGCCTGAGGTAGAAGAAGCGGAGCCGTGGTTGCAGTCGTCCGAGACGCTTACTACCGAATTTATCCGTCTCACAACGTTTGCAATAGAGTTATTCCGCAAGGCTAGACTTGAGCGTGCTGTATTTCGCCTTGTATCTCAGCTTGCTCAGATTAAATTTGCTTCAGGAAAGCCTGAAGAATGCTGGAAACTATTACAAGAGGTGGGACTTGGGGCAAATAAAGAAGTTGAAATTCAGAGCTCGCAGGCTGCATTGCTTTCCATGGCTATGGATTGTGCACGAGAGCTCAACCTAGATCGCGAGCTTCTAAGCTTAGCGTGGTCACTACTGTCTTTGGCCCCGCTAGGTTCCCTTACGCCCGCTTTAGCTGGAACATGCGTTTATCACATCTCAAACCTGGGCGATATTGAGCAGCACGAGTTAGACTTGGAGAAGTGGTTTATCATCGGGGTCGAGCCATATATTGTCCCAATAGATCACCACTACGGTCTAAGGGTTTCTATCGACCTCAAGATGCCGCGACTACCTTTTATCAAGCCCGACTTTGTTGAATTGGAGTGCTACGTAGATAACGATCTTGTTCCAGGATCGCAGAACCGTAAGATCGTTTTCAGGACGCAAGGTCCAGTAGAAGGTAGGGAGTTGTGCCTTATAACCAATAAGTTTGTTCAAGGAACTTTGCGTATGGCACAACTGCGATTTGTGCACAAGTTGCAAGCCCTAACTCATAACTTTGTGCCACAGTCAGAAGATGACGATACGTACATTGTCTCCATGCAGCCAATGGAGTCATGTATCAATGCTGAAATACAGTTATCACGCTTCTCTACAATAACAAAACGCAACTTGGAAATATGCATTGTGAGCCCGTTTGTATTGGCGTGGGCCCGCGTCAATATACAGTCCATGGAAATGTCGCTAGAGCTTTTGCGCGATCAGCTAGATGTGTCCAAGTTAAAAAGCTTTACCAAAGCTAAGGCAACCATACCTGCGCTTATATCGGAAGACCAGCCTACGTCACAAATCCGCGTCGTGATCGAATATCCGGGAGGCGGTAGGTATGAGTTCACACATACAGTAGACTTGTCGCTGCAAGCGCATGTACGAGTGCAAGAGTATTTCAGGTCGAACCATATATTTAGCCATTTCATGGTGGAGCCTATGTTAGATTGTCCTGTTACTGTACTGCGCGGTGAGCTGAAAGGGTCACGGAAGTTCGAGGTTCTAGCGCCTGCCGGTTTGGGTGACACCAGTCAGCCACATATTGCCTTTGAGCGTAGTCCAGTCTCCTATGTGTTCCCCCTTAAAATGCGAGAGGGTTGTCATGCAATAGAAGGATCTCGCTTGGGCGCAGATGCGAACATGCAGCTGGATCTGATCCATCGCCTAGTTCTGTGGGAGTGCTATGCTATTATCGCGAAAGAAGTTAGAGCTCGACTCGTGGTTGAAGAACTTGAAGACTACATGATATTAGTACAGCGGGCACTGCGACTACTAAATATCGACGCCGCAACGTACGCAACTCAAGGTCGAATCTGCGTAGAGACAACCGGAGTAGAGAGGCTCGTAGCAGCCCAATTTCGGTATTTAAAGCCGTGGCATGCAGAAAGAATTGCCAAAGCGCTATTGGCTGTTATTGAGTCTCTAAAAGAGCGCAAAGAAAGTGATTTCGTCGAAGCTGAATTCGAATCTCTAAATGTGACTCTCTCAATTCCGGTTCCTGATCCAGAAGCAGTATATGTGCATTATATTTCACTGGAACTCGAGAAAGCAGAAGATTTGACCGTAGGGACACCTGTTGCAGCGGAGTTGAGTATTAGATCTGTTCAGGTGCAAAAAGGGACCAATGATAGCCCCGATTTGGTATATGAATTGGACCACTCATCAGATGTATGGTCCTACAGTGGCAGGACGCGTGGTAGGTATGATGTTGTCACAGGAGTTAGCGAGAAAATATATCTGGTGCCAACCCGACCAGGTCGCACACTACTCCCGCGTGTTTCTGTCATGTCAAAGAACGGGTCTGTACCCTCAGAGACAGTAGACGCCCATGCGGCAACTAAAGTGTTCGTGATGCCTGAAACTAACACCGTAGCAGTAGCATTCTAGCCCAAATATTTATCGATGGCCTGCTTCAACGACTCAGCAGTAGGACTGGATGCAACTGCGTCAGTCGGAACGCCATTGTCGTGAAGGAATTTTTCAGTTGTTGGGCCAATTGCACCGACGAGTATCCCGTTTCGACCATCAAGGTAATCTATAACCGCCTCAGAGTGGCTTGGCGAAAAGAAAATGATCCAGTCTCCTCTCTTGACCTCGCTTAAATTCGGATCAGCAACTGGTTGTGTCCGATATACAATTTGGGTTTGAACGATGTTTCCTGCTCTCTGCAGAGCACTAGGCAAGTAATCACGGTGTACTTCTCCTGCCAGGAAGAGATATTTCCGATCATTTTTGGACTCCGAAATAATATCTGCAGCCAATGCTTTGCCATTCCCAGAGCACGACCCCCGTATGTCCTGGAAACCAATCGTCCGCAGGCGGGACGCAGTGGTAGGTCCTACAGTATACACTACCTTTTCGAGCACATTGGAAGGAGAATGAAGACGATCCAGAGCTAATTTGAGGACGTCTACAGCTCGCTGCGAGGTCACAAGGAGAGCATCTATATTTTCGATTGTTGGATCTCTGAGCCGATCAACAAGTAGCTCTAAGTTGACAAGCTCGAAGGTGGCTACCGGAACAAATCGTACATTCTTCAAATGGGTTTCGTACGGATCCTGGACCCCACAGTCTGCGTCGTCGCTCCGATTTTTGAGCAGGTAGACGACCATGCACCGCGCCAATTGATTCTGTTCTCCCACGCTTACTATTGAAGTACGACACCAGGAATAGGGGTGGTTTGAATGGAAGAGAGTCTTCGCCAATGGATGGGGAACATTGGAATTACCCTATCTTCGAAAATTCAAGTAAAAAGCTCAAGTCTCGGAGGTGTAGGAGTGTTCGCTAAGGAATCGATTAGCGAGGACGATATTATTCTTACCGTACCAAAAACTAGCGTTCTTTCTGGAAAGACGTGTGGCATCGCAAATTTGCTGGTTGAACTAGATCCTATTGCAGCTACAACTATGGCCTATCTTTTTGAACGCGCTAACCTCGAATCTAGTCCATGGAGGAAGTTTATTGAGATAGTAGAGCTCGCCCCTTTACCAGATATTCCGCGGCTGTGGCCGCCACACGAGCAGGAGACTTTGAGGGATACTGATATTGATATTATTGGCGGTCTCGATTGTCAAAATCTCTATGAAATTTATGACGATTGTGTCCCCATTCTCGTAGCTAACTCCCAGCTATTTGGAGGGTGCATAGACTTGGACACATTTGTTGAGGTTTTAGTTAAAGTATCCAGCCGAGTTTTTGATGTTGACAACTATCATAACCTTGCTCTTGTGCCTGGAGCTTGTTTCTTTAATCATTCCGATCATGAGTCTGTTCACTTCGAAACCGACGGAGATGTTTGCTTCCTCTGTGGCGCTTTAACTTGCAACTGCGCGAGCAGTGATTCAGACACGGACATCGATGAGCTTGGAGAGAGTCCTAGTGAAAATTGTGACAGTGACGCGGAAGCCTTCTCGTCCTCGCAGAAGTCTTTCGAGTCTTATGAGGTAGAGGAATCAAAAGAGTCAGAGGCGACGAAAGAGGAGAACGAAGTTTTGGAAGAGGCAGAAGTCATTTCAACGGAGGAAGAAGATACAGAGGAGAATGTGTGTATCATTCGAGCAATTAAGACTGTCCCTGTAGGCAGTGAATTGTTTAACACCTATGGGATAGACCCTAACTCAGTTCTACTAGCACGTTATGGCTTTACCATCCTTGGAAACGCAGCGGAAGTTGTAGATCTGAGATCAGAGCTAGAGGGTGCAATAAAGAGGCAATCAGGAAAGAGAGCACTGCGACGCTGGCTAGACAAGTATGATGAGGAAGATCAGCTAGAAATCAACATTGATGGAGAACCTAGCCCTGCGCTAAAAAAGGCGTTGGAATTTTTTGATGTAGACTTGGCTGAGTTAGCCCGACGAAAGCTAGATGGTTTTAGCCTCCGGCTAAAAAGCGCGGAGATCAAACACCTTCTTAGAGCTAGAGAGTTTACCGACAGGGATGAGAACTTGCTTCGCTTTGTAGCTACTCAAAAACAGGCGCTAGAAGGAGTGCGGAGTTCGGACAACAGCCGACTTGCGAGATATACATACACTGCATAAGAGGCAGTAAGAGGCGAGATAAAGTGACGTTATAAGCACGGCGAGGCGCTTGGGGTGACAAATACGCAGAGAGCTGCATCTATAAGACGAGGTATCCAGCTTGCATTGACAACGAAATGTCTCCCCGGCGCCAAATTTTAGTTATGGAATTTGCCACCATATATTTTAAAGATGAGTGGGAACGGCGGGCCGAAGAAGCAAATGTTGAGCTAGTTTATTCTCACGCGGGGACTAAGGATGAGTTCATGGAATATTTCCGTGATCCAGCCTTTAACATTGTCGCCATCGCAAATACTTGGCCTGGTGCGCGTAAAATGGGCGGGTACTCGCCAGAAATGATCCGTGAACTCAGCACCAAAGATTCCCTGAAAGCTTTGTGTCACCAGGGCGCTGGATACGAGGTCGCGGGAGATATACACGTGTGGCAGGAATGCGGCACCGTGCAAATATCTAATACGCCCAATAGCGTTGCTCCTGCCACAGCAAATACTGCAATTTTCCTCATTTTAGCTGCCATGCGCAACTTTTACCGTCTCACGTCGTCACTACGTGCTGGATCTTGGCTTGGAGAAGGCAAAGTGTTAGGTCATGAACCTGTAGGCCGAACTTTGGGCATAATTGGAATGGGTAACATTGGCCGAATGATTAGAGACCGTGCTGTACCGTTTGATTTTGGTAAGATCCAATACTATAGTCGCAATCGTTTAACACCCGAGCTCGAAAAAGGTGCAGAGTATGTGGCTTCGCTTGAAGACTTACTCAAAACGTCAGACACTCTTGTTGTTGCTGTTCCCCTCAATAGACACACACACCACCTTTTGAACAAGGAGACTTTAGCCCTCTGCAAGGATGGTGTGGTGATTGTGAATATTGCGCGTGGTCCTGTGATCGATGAGCAGGCACTTGTCGATGCTCTAGACAGTGGTAAAGTTGCGTCCGCAGGGTTAGACGTATTTGAGAAGGAGCCAGAGATCCATCCTGGCCTGCTTCGAAATCCAGATGTCATGCTTTTGCCTCATGCGGCAACATTTACTTATGAGACGCGACGCTTTGCTGAGCGCGAACAGATGGACAATGTCTTCGCTGCTATAGAAAATGGAAGGGTCGTTAATTTGGTACCGGAATTATACAGCCTCTTCCCTAATTAAGCTCTGACTATAGATGAAAAATATTGAGCCATTATCTTATTCAAAGAATCTGCTTGGTTTCTTCTTCCTCGCGTACTCGAGCCAAAAATATTCATACATCTAAATTACCTAAGCGATAATGAGCTTGAGTGCGACGCAACGGCTGAGAAGGACAGCAGTTCGGTGCTCAGCAGATGGCGTGGCGTACGCAAAATGTGTAGCCGCGAAAGCTGACGCAGTGTCGAAAGATTCATGTGCAGCAGAGTTTGCCAGGCTCGCTAAATGCATATCGGCCAAGACTTAAAAGCTAGTCGACCCACTGCATTTTTCTTAGAGCAAAGTTAAAGAATGATTTGACCTCCCGCAGCACTTGCTCTTCTATTTTAGTGTCCTACGTTAGGAATGAGATATATAAATAAGACTATTTAGAAGCCAGCTTAAGCAACCTGACCGGCGAACGCGGCTACGAGTGGCGCCAATGAAGACTGCGCCCACATGCCGCCAACTAGATCCACCTCTTTCGCGCCAATATCCATTTTAGGCTTAGCAGTTGTGGGGCCGAAGTCAACAAAGCTAATTCCCTCACGCAAGGCAATGGCGATTGTCTCCTGCATCATCACGAAGTAAGCCTTATATTTACGGCCGTTTTCATGATCCAAGCCTTGAATATCGGATGTGATAGTATCTCCTAGTCTGAAGAGCACACATGATGCAATGGCAACGTTATCAATCTTCAAGAACAGCAGAGATCTGTACCCTTCCGAATTTGCTGTAGTCCCCAATTCCTGCAAGAATTCGACGCTAGGGTTCGCAAGTACAGCAGTGTGCCCATCACTGATGCGCTTCTCCGCAATATTGGCCCAAAGATCTACCGCTGTTTTGCAGTTCTCAAAGCTGAAATCTGTAGTTTCGATGACCTTGCCATTAGCTTTATTGAACGCAACAGCTTGATTGCGGTACTTGATTGCTTTAAGATACTCCGGGAGTGTCTTTCCATGATATTGTCTAAGATCGATGACGTGCGACGGCGGGAGTGGCACCGTGAGCCATCCTGAGGGCTTGAAAGAGTCTCCCATGCCTTTGTGCTTGAAAGCAGGGTTAAGAATCATGTTACAGCGCTCAGATCGAGGAAGTCCAGAATTCCACTCTGCCACAGCCATTGACACAGCTGCAGCACGCGCATTTGGCTTACGAGTCGGCGATGTATACAATATCAACTGCCTGAAGGGGAAGTGAGTCGCTAGAAGTCCCATTCGAACGCAGAGCAATTTGAGAGCAGACCCGGATCCAAGTGTGCGATTCACAGCCCTGGAAAACCAACTCTCGTCTCCCAGAGAAGCCGTGAGGTCATAATCTTCAATGCATGTCAGAAGGATCAGTGCCTCAGTTGAAATTAAAGTTTGTTTGAATTCTTCATTCCTGGCTAGCGTTTCAGCATCCACCAGTTCAAGCTGCTGTGATACGGTCTCAGATTTGAGACTCACATTCAAAGACCGTCGCTTATCCGCTTTCTTTTCCGCTTTCCGCTCGGCCTTCTTGCGTGCCTTCTTAGACATAGGTTCACCTGCACCAGCTCCATTGTTGTTCAGCGAAGAAACCAGCGTGGCCACATCTGTATGTGAATTAGTACTTTGGTGATCTTCGAATATAGCTGGTCGATCGAGTTGCTCCCATGCGCGCACCTGCTCGTAATACTTGGGCACTGATGGTATATCGACTTGCTGCTTCTTTGCAGAAGCAGGGACACGCGTCTGAGGATCATTCTGTGTGTCTTTGCGAAGCTGCTCAGCTCTATTCGCATCGAATACACGCAAAACCTTACAATGCATCTTCGGGGTGGGCGATGATACATATGCCTTCATAAGGGACAAAGCCTCCCTGCCTGATACGGAACCAGGCAATAACTGCGAGTATGTATCAATAAGAGCCGCCCACGCTGAAATTTGGTTCTCAGCGAGCCCGCTTATGTCATATACTTCCACGCTGAGAGAGGACTGAGGCCTCCGTCGTATGGAGCGCGCGGCCATTATACCAACGATATTCAAGACCATGCCAGCAAACCCTAGTATAGGATCTGCTACCATAAGATCTCGGAACTGATTACCGTATTGGGTCACAGCACCGATGGCTGCAAGCGCAAATGCAAAATATACACAGCAAATAATCTCACAAGTGACAGCTGAAGTGATGTATATAGCTGAGATAGATCTCGAAGCATCTGACAACCGATTGTAAGCACTGACCGATATGCCAAAGGTCAATCCAATTGCCGCAGACGCTGCTATAACCAAGCCAAAATAAGGGAAGCCTACAGCGTATCGCATGACGGTTTGGATGGAATGGGTACTCTCGTCCCAAAGGTTGGTTCCGCGCAAAATACGACTAGTAGAGTTGATCCATATACAAACAAATGCAACGAGGAACTGCAAGACGGATACCATAACAATCACAGACTGCGCGATCATGGAGAATGACATAGACTCAGCGACTATGAACAGAACAAAATAAATCGACGTTAGCGCAGTGCCGACAACTTCACATGCAATCGTTGCCTCAGCTTTTGGAATCCTCGCTTCATCATGAGTCAACAAAATCGATGCGTTGGTAGCTACAAGCACAACCGTTGAGATAAACAGAAACATGTTATTGCAAATCAAGAACGTGGGGAACAGTCGTAGGATTATTCGAGAACTTCCTAAATTTCCCGGCTGATGAACAGGAAACCTCCTACGACGCTTTGTGTGATGGAAATTGTCCATCGAGTCATCAGCGCTCTTTTCGCCTGCATTCTTATGAATTAAAGAAACGTCATCCGCATATTCCATGGATTCAGCTTTTGCTTTCCGCCACTCTTCTAATATTTTCCGCCATGAAGATACGACTGTAGTAGCATATGCTGTCAACGTTACAAGCATTATCAGCAAGTCAATCGATGTAAGCACTATCCAGGTTGCACCAAGTTGGAATCCATCTTCCACTAAAGAGCAGTAGATTCCTAGTGCAGAAATTCTGAACATAAAGGCAGTTATCCCAAAGAAGAACACTGCATTTGCTAGAATGGTGGGCTGGATGCCTTTCTTTAAGATTCCGGTAATATTCTTGCCGAAATCATTTCCAGAACCGCCTCCCATACCTTGACAAGCTCGTAACAGGCGTCTCTCGATATGGAGCTGAATTACTCCAGAAACGCAGCGTTCAGCGCAACTTGAAGAAAGGCTGTCGTCGCAGAGAAGACGATTGAAGGAAATGATAAGTAAGCCCCGACTTAGCGGTACGGGTCTCTGACAATTGGCTTGATGACGCAAGCGAGGGGCCTAGCGTGGGCCGTTGTTACTTCTGTGAGGGATTTCTATCAAAGCAGAGTTTATTTTTATAGCTTGATCAAATCGTGCAACTTGATAAACATGGAATATCATGCATAAGCTGAATATAGTACAATTAAGTGCTCTAAAGCGTGCAGCCTAGAAGCCTTTCGATCCATCTTGCTAGAAAGCTCGTCGCATTTCCGTTTGTCAGGATTATCATATTCTGTTGGTCAGCAGATGAAGGCAGGTCCGATCAAATAATTCCGTGGTATTTTTTAGTTGGATGCGGGTGTCTTTACGAGCGATCGTAGAGAATTCGCAGCTAAACTCCAACGTATCTCAATTAGCCGAAAAAATATATTTCAGTATAAATCACCTACAACTTTGTGGCGCGAGATCTAAATTTAGAAACATCGGACGTTATGTGTCATTCTTATTATACACTGTTCACCACAGGCGCGTGACGCGTTACCTCCTGCCAGAATGTCGACAGAAAAGGTCTTCCACTATTTTCCCGAAACATTTTCGGAAGTAAAGACGCATGATGGACATGTTAAAAGTATTGTTGATTCCTCACAAGAGGCTGCATTAGCGCGGGCCCTGAGTTTAGCTCGGGTAGAGTCTGTTGTGTCAAACATAATTGAAAACAAATATTCACATATACAAAGTGACGCTTTTCTCGAGAAGTTGGCAAATTTGAAGCGAGTTGCCACTGACGCACTAGCGGATGTCAATGAGGACTATATTTCTTTAATGGAAGCTGAAGAGAGCGCTCACTTCACCAAGCGAGCTGCTGAAAAGGCTAGATTGTACGCCCGGGACAATGTTCGGACTGATATAGGTATTGAAGGACTGGAAGATGTTAATGCACAAGGCGCATCTCCTCTAGAGGCTGTTTTCGATGCGACTTTTTCTGAACTACAAGAGGCTGCATCGGAACAAGTGCTGAATGATGAACGATTCAAGACACAGATTCCAAAGTATGTAAAATTCCGACAGGAAATTCATTCCAAAGCTAAACCTAATGATTTGCAACTCAGTAGGGAAGCTGCTTTGAAATTCTTGGACGGCAACACCGTCCAATTCATTGGCTCCACTATATGTCCCTTAACCCGCGCAGATTTTATCGAACCAGTACGAGCGCTATGTGGCCACCATTTTTCTCGTGATGCTATTTTGCAATGGCTACCAGACGGTGTGAACCGCTGTCCTGTTGTGGGATGTTCACATAAGATTCGGAGAGACGAGCTGAAAGACGATCCTGAATTCATTGAGCAGGTCCTCGCTTGGAAGGAAATGCAGGAGCGTGGTAGAGAGGCCCATACAATGAGAGTTCAAGCCATTTAGCATTATTTATATACACAATTCTATAATAGACACATCCCCCCTCCGGTCTAACATAAGAGGCACGATATTTGTCCAGTCACGCGCTACTCTGAATCTCGGCTGCACTGATGGAGCCCTCCGGAGGAAAATTCAGAGATATTCAGTAGGATAAGTGCGTGGGGTGTGTATTACGTGTGCGCAAATTACAGATAGAGATCTTCAAATTTGCTGGCTGACCGCAACGAGCTGAGGTCCTTTTTACAGTGGATCAATCATATTCAATGTCCTGCAATTGAGGCAGATGAATCCTTCATGTGTTCTTGGGAAATGCGCCGCTTTTAGTGATGTGATTTTTCGCCGACTGGGTCTGTAGTTTTATCGAGCTATAAAGAGTGCCATAGAGGACTAGACGAGGCAGGCTAGTGTCTTAGCCATGTCCACTACAAGCAAGTAGGAGGCGAACTTTAAGCGGTACTATCCGCCATGTGCATTGATGACCACCACTTACTCATTATTTTTGGGCTTGGACGTCAGACGTCCATTAACGCATATATGAAAGCTTTCAACCCTTATATTCATCTTTGAGAACGACATTCGCAAGAGCCTCAATTCAACCGAATACAAGAAAGTCCGTCCAGAGACGAGTCCAAGCTGAAGAGATAAGGATATAGACTATAAAGTTTTGAAGTCTAACCAATAAACTCCCTGAAAGCCATTCCTTTACATATATCACCTTGCTTAGAGGATAAGGATCAAAAAATCGCAGCAAATACGAAAAAGCTTCATTTGAGACCTCAAATCAAGTAAATGCACCGACACAGCAGACACCGATAACGCGCGTGAGTGTTAGGTGGTATGGAATTTTGACAAATGCTATCACATTAGCACTCTTTGAATGGGTGAACTCTAAAAGTAGGATTCGTCACATGCTCTTCGAGAAGTCTTGTTGTTCCCTAGCCCATTCTGTTCGGCGATGATGCCGAAACTCAAGCTTCGAGAGCCTCTGGAATAAGAACCGAGCCACTTTGGCGCCTGATATAAAGCTAGAACTGTTATCCTATTGAGTTCTGCAGTTTCAACATATCGAATTCCGTTCTTTTTCCAGTCCGTGTTCTATCGCTGGTGCCAAGGATATTATACACGGTCATGTTGTCGGTAGGCCGCCCTCGGCGGCACATGATGACCCAACAGCAGCGAAACAACAAACGCCAGAGAGCAAACACCCAACAACTTGCATATCTGAGGAAGATGTTCGTCGAAAATCCCAAACCAGATCAAGCTCAGCGAGAAGAAATCGGAAGACGCATTGACATGACTCCGAGAAGCGTACAGATCTGGTTTCAAAACAATCGAGCGAAAACAAAAATACTGGAAAATAAGATGGTAAACCGTCAGCTCCCTACTATCACCACTGATGTTGGACGACACATCAGTCGAGTCCGAGTAAACTACGACGACTTTGAACTCTCTCCACAGCGATTTAGGGGTGAGGTCAGTCCAGGCCTGTCACAGAGAGATCACATTAGTGAGTATGCGCCAGAAAGTAGTCGGCCGCTATATTCCCTTCCCGGTGCAGCGTATGGCTCCTCCCCATCACTCACACGCTCTGCATCCGTGGGTTCCAACAACTTACGTGGAAGACCTAAACTTGTCGCAGAGGATGACAGTAGCGATGAATGGATTCCGCTACCTTGCACGTGTCTAACTATTGGTAAATGGCAACAAACAAAACCTTTGCGAGATGATGGCACAGGTCTGTGGGTTCAATTTGAACCACGAAGAAGTATTATCGAGTATATAACGTCGAAAGACAACGTTATGCATTCGATTAAGATATTTGTGCCAGATATGAACTTGGCGCATGTACAAACAGATACGTATGCCGAAGGTCTTGGACATCTGACAATTAAACCAGTCGATATACCCGCATTCTCGATAGGCACATACGCTGCTGATGGTTCTGGGAGAATGGAATGGCAACCGAGCTCAGATTTCTCAGACGGCACTATTCTTAATGAACCATTTCACTATCTAAGTGGGCCGCTCGCCGACATGAAACGCCAGCTTCAGCTGATTGAAAATGCGCGGATGCGTGCCCTCTACAGACGCCAGCAGCAATATCAGCTTCGGCGCCGGCAATCTCTACGGTTTTCGTCACCGCAATTAGCGGACTCAGCCCCCTCTTCCGGTTCTCTCTCAGCGAGCTCTTTCGGTTCCACCGGATCATTTGCTGCTAGATCGCCAAGCGTTGTACCCCCTTTGGACCCCATAGATATCGACTTTGGCAGCGACATGGGAGATTGGACGGATCACAGCACTGACGATATTGAGTTCGACTATAACATGCGTCACGCAGGTGATAGTCTAAACAGCGATGTTGAGGGTTCCGTGTATGGGTCTGCTCCCCATGTGAGTGGCATCGACTCACTCCACATTCTCGATTCCCCTATCCCAGGTATTGCGAGTCCTCAATCGCCGCTACCTTATCGAGCGAGAAGCAATACGGAAAGTCCACATCCGTTGTCTCGAGAGATAGAGAAGGTGAGAAGCAGCGATGATGAGCAAGATATCTTCCATTTCGATGTACAATTTGGAGGAGACAGTCCATGGAGAAGTCAAGGTTTAAAACAGCCACAAGCGCATTCTCAGCTATTAGAGATCCCAGACAATGCGTTTGGGGGCGACATTTTCAGAGAACCTCTTGCGAACCCCTCTGGAGTTGTTATTGAATCAAGCCCAAAGTCGGAGCCAGAGGACAAAATATTCGACGTCATTGACAACTTTAGTACCGCGGAGCCTGATACTTGGATCCGACAGTTTGACGCGTAACATATATCTGTAGTCTAATTCGATGTTTACTGATCAGTTAATCATTACTACTCGGCCGGCTAAGTCCCAGCTCAACGCTACTCTCTTCTCAGTACTCTTTTTAGTCACACAAAAAGCACATTGCAAAATGGCAGTTGACATCGTAGTTCCTTCGGAAATTGATGTCTGTGGGCTCGCTACGGCGACGAAGGCTCTTGTAGCATCAGTGCTGTCTAAACAAGAATTGAAATTTCTGATCGATAACGAGGCAAAGCACCCAGTAATACGCTGTGATGATGGCTCTACGCTCGACGACGCAAGTGCCATAGTTTGCAACTTAGTCGGGGTACCTGCTATAGACCCAAAGATCTTGGATTTTGAAAGGAAAGAATTAGCATCTCTAGTAGCCGCTGGAGAAAAAGTTAGTTCCGGCGTGGCAGCCAAGTTGTGTGACTTCCTTCCTCAAGCCGATTTGACTGCCGAATCAGCGGTGCTGTTCGGAGATTTACATGCCCTTGTTTTTGCCAGAGGTAAAACTGCCATATCTGCAGAGCTACCGGTAGTTCTTTGGTACCAGAAAATTCTAAGCAATCCTCGCGTTAAGCCAGCTTTAGCTCCTCTCAGTCGGCTTCAGTTG
The DNA here is from genome assembly GCA_001599275.1 of Wickerhamiella domercqiae. Taxonomy (NCBI): domain Eukaryota; kingdom Fungi; phylum Ascomycota; class Dipodascomycetes; order Dipodascales; family Trichomonascaceae; genus Wickerhamiella; species Wickerhamiella domercqiae. The sequence goes on from BCGM01000001.1 coordinate 838,073, forward strand.
AAAGACCATTCAAAGACGTCGTCTGGAACTGTAAATGATACCCCATTTTCACAGAAAGGGTCGGGTGAGCCAAATGAGAGCGCTGTCAAGAGTCTCTGTATTGAAAACGCTACAGAAAGCTCAGCCTCTACGCCGAAAGAAGTTACAGTCTCCGGTGTTGCAGCGAGTCCGGCAGAGAAGGAATCAGAAAGAGCACATAAGAATGAAAGCAGCACAAACACGACTGCATCAGCGATGAAAGAAGCAAAGCCAGAAAAAGCACAGGCTGCCAAGGTCGCTCATAAAGATCCTCACCGCAACTTGGACGAATCGGTTAAACAGCCCGAGATTGAACACCCTATTTTGCCTAAAGACGGAGAAAAGAACATTCTTATCACCTCTGCTTTGCCCTATGTTAATAACGTTCCCCATCTTGGTAACATTATTGGCTCTGTCCTCAGCGCTGACTTCTTTGCGCGATATTGTAAGGCCAGACGTCTCAACACGCTATTTGTTTGCGGCACGGATGAATATGGGACCGCTACAGAGATCAAGGCACTTGAACAGAAGATGACGCCTCTAGACCTGTGTACGCACTACTTCAACATTCATAAGGAGATCTATGATTGGTTCGAGATAGGTTTCGACCACTTTGGGCGTACTTCTACGCCTCAACAGACTGAAATAGCACAGGATATATTCCTCCACTTGCACAAGAATGGGTATTTGGAAGAGCAAAGTCAAACCCAGCTTTACTGCACAGAGCACGAAGGCTATCTAGCAGATCGGTTTGTTGAGGGAACCTGCCCGAAATGTGGATTTGACGATGCTCGTGGAGACCAGTGCGATGGTTGTGGCTCCTTATTGAACCCTTTCGAACTTATAAACCCTCATTGTAAATTGGACGGCTCGAAGCCTGTGGAGCGAGAGACGAAGCATATGTTCTTGTTATTGGACAAGCTCCAACCACAGCTAGAAAAGTGGCTGGAGACACGTATTGGAAACTGGTCTAACGGTGCTAGACAAATCACCCGTGCTTGGATCGAAAGTGATTTGCACCCACGTGCTGTGACTCGTGACTTGAAATGGGGAACTCCTGTACCTCTCCCAGGATATGAGAATAAAGTGTTGTATGTCTGGTTTGATGCACCAATTGGTTACGTCTCAATAACGGCAACATACACTGATAAGTGGGAACAATGGTGGAGACCGCCTGTTGCCGAAAAACATGACATCTCACTATATCAGTTTATGGGTAAGGACAACGTACAATTCCATGCCGTAATATTCCCTTCCAGCGAAATAGGAACTGGTCAGAAATGGACTACCGTTGACCAGCTTTGCACCACGGATTGGCTTCAATATGAAGGTGGCAAGTTCTCTAAGTCGCGTAACCTGGGCGTGTTTGGTAATGACGTGCAGGACATTGGTATCCCTCCTGCAGTATGGCGTTATTATCTGGCTACCACGAGACCAGAAAGTGCTGATTCGCAATTTTCATGGCGTGACTTTGTTGCTCGGAACAACAATGAGCTTCTTGCTAATTTAGGCAACTTCGTCAACAGGGTTGTCAAATTTGCCATTGCACGTTATGGTGGCGAAATTCCCGATTTTGAACCGGCTGAGGAGCTCGTGAAGGATGGTAACGAAATCCTCTCTTTATATATCAAAACGATGGATGCAGTTCGACTCCGCGAAGGTATCGAGGTCGTGATGCGTTTCTCCGCTCGAGGAAACCAGTTCCTCCAGGAGAACAAACTTGATAATTCTCTTTTCCTCGAGCATCCTGAGCGATGTGCGTCGGTGATTGGCACGGCAATAAACTATATTTATGTGCTTTCAGCCTTGGTGTCTCCATATATGCCCACAACCACGAAGCAAATATGCGAGCAGCTCGATGCGCCCGTGCGATCCATTCCTGATGAGATTGACTTCCCACTCAAGCCTGGTCACGTGATAGGTAAAGCGCAATATCTATTCACTCGAATCGATGATAAGAAGCTTAATGAATGGCAAGCCAAATATGGACAATCTCAGTCGGCAAAGCAAGAAGACTCTTCTGCTACTTCCAAAAAGAACAAGAAAAAGAACAATAAAAACAAGAAATCAAATAAGTGAGCTTTTAGGTGCTAATTTAATAAGGTTCCTCATCGCTAGATTCACTTAGGTCGTAGTCTAAGGGTGCAAGTCCTGCAGGGAGACCAAAGAAGCTGCTACCGTCATCTCTGCGAGACTTCTTATTCCAAATAACCTTTTCAACAAGTTTAGACGCAATTTGCTCTTTTAGATCTCTGATTTCCGTCTCATACTCAGAGACTGGTTCTTTAGAATGCGCTTGTGGTGGGTTTTTGTTTAAACGGCTCGTGCCCTTAATCTTTCTTGCGCGCACAGTCGCACGAGAAGCACGCGAACCCAATGTGCGATTGAGGAGGATATCTAAGCTCTTAGACTTAGTGCCAAGTTTATGACGAGTTTTGCTATCTCCCTTGGATCCCAACCTAGCATTTGATTGAGGTTTACTTTTTGGCATGAATAGATGAAGAAATATTTAGATTATATAATCACATACGGGGTACATCTTGTTCGAAGTATTTCTCAAGCCGCAATTGGCGTTTGTACAGCATCCGACCCGCGAATACTTTCCAAAGCATCGTTAACGAAAAAGCGCACATCTGCATCTCGGTCTTCTTGATATTTCTGCAACAGCGGCACAATGGTATCTGAGACAGTCGAACTATCTGAGAGAATAGCGGCAACTTCCTTTAAAGTTTTGGCACAACTGAATCGAATGTTGGGCACAGGGTCATCACAAAGATTCATAACAAACGGAAGAACGTCTTGCTTCAGAACAGGCGCACTCAGAACGGGAACAATTGTCTTTACAGCAAGGAGCGATGTCAAGCGGTATAAGTAGTTTGCGTTCGGATTCAGAACTACAATCTTAGGCAAAATCTCTTTTTCGAGCCATGGGGTTCCAAACACCTCGGATAGCTTGATAAGATTCTTAGCTGCGGCGTCTCTGATCGCCCACACAGGGTCCCACATCCAATTCATCACGAAAGGCACAAGCTCTCTGTTGAAGAATTCCTCTCCAAGTTGCTCTGCCAGTAATGGGCTATACTCAATGATTGCAAGAAGTACACGCCACTGTTTGTCCTTGGCCAGATCAGCGATAGCAGGAAGTAGAGATTGCGAGAGCAAGTCTACGCCGATTATTTCATTGATGACCTGTAGGTTCGATATGATCTGAAGACGCACCTCGGAGTTTTCGTCCTTGAGCATTTCCAGAAACAGCGGCAGCAAATGTCTGATTGTTAGCTCGCGGCCAAGCCTAGGGCTCAGATAAGAGATCTGAGTTGCAAGTGCCTCGCGAACATGTTCGCTAGGATCTTCTGTCAGGGCCTCAAGGCACGGAACCACGTCATTGAGAATTTGATCAACCGTGAGCATCTCAGAGAAGTCAACCACTTGCTTAAAAATTGCGGTACGCACCTCGGACTCTGCATCCTTTGATAATGTCACAAACACTTGGATCATTTTCGCAGTTTCGTCAGGACCTGCAGCGCGGGCAAGCTCAGCAAAGTGGTCGGCAGCCATATAACGAACTCTCCAGCTCTTATCGTCTAGCAACTGATAGGTGCGGTCCAGCAAGCTAGAGTCCCACTCTCCAGGAAAGTTTTTAGACATAGAAATCACAACTGGAACGCTGAGAAGGCGCACAGAGTCTTGTTCATCTTCAGCCAGCAAAAAGAACATTTCAGTCAAAGCTTCTCTTGCAGCAACTTCGTTCTCATGATCTATGCGCCCGTTCTGCTGCTTTGCTTCAGCAACGAGTTCAGGAAGGGCCGTAGCAGCGGCCCGCCGGACCATCGGAGCATCATCTGTTGTCAGTTCCCGGAAGGCCATAAGTAATTCTTTAGTACTCTCAGGGGCTCCACGTAAAGCCGCAACATAGAGCCCTGTAGCTGAAATTCTGCTGGAAAACCAGTCGCTTGTGCTCAAGTCTTTGACTAGTCGGAGAAAATGCTCATGAAGGTCTGCCGGAGTCATTTCGTTGGCAACTTGTGAAAGTGACTTTACAGCAGCCTCTCGTACAGATGGTTCTTCGCATGCAGCTAGTGTAGTCAACGGCTGTATTATAATGGATGCATGCTCTTGCCCAACATAAGGGACAAAGCCTCCTAGCTCTTCCGCGAGCACAACAAGCACTTCATCCTCATCCTCTTGAGCTGCTTCTTCAAGGAACGGCAAAAGCTCATCGCGCGTACGCTCCGGACCAAGTGCAAGAGATATAGTGCCAATGCGCTTCATGGAGTTGACACGGGTAGCCGTGTCCTCCTTGCGTAAATCGTCAATGAGGACGGCTAAGGGATAGACGTCCTGGCTCATGATGTTGACTAAGCCGATGCGACCTGCTGATTTTAGAGCTGAGAATAGGTGGAGGACACTGCGATCAATGTTTTACCGAAAGTGTTCCGAACGTAGATTTGAATAAATCTCAATGGTGATTATGGTAAGAATATGGAATGTAATCGAGATCGCCACAATTTTACAGACGTGAATTGAATACCGACGATTAAGCAGAGCATGCTAAGTTATGCATATCGGATAGGCTGAAATTTGCGCAATCGTTGTGCGTTGTCAACTCAGCCTAACTGCAGACATCAACCAAGTTGATATGTACGACGTAATTGTGATCGGTGGAGGTATGGCCGGAGTTACCGCTGCACGGGAACTTGATAATGCTGGATTGGACTATCTCGTACTAGAAGCTCGGGATCGATACGGAGGTCGTTTGCTCACCGATTCTGAAACAGGTTTCGAGCTTGGGGCTGCATGGCTCCATGAAGTACCTCATAATCCTCTAGAGGCGATTGTTGAAAAAGCTCCCGGTGTTTCAGCAGAATATGACGATGAGAAGGTCGCACTTCTTTTTCCTGATGGTTCTCCTCTCAACGCGGGATCCGTGATACCAGATTTCAATTCATGGAGAAAGGAGAAGCCGGGCATGAGCTTGAAAGATGCTGCACATGAATATGCCTCTCACTTAGATCCGAGAGATGCTAGTTCTATACTGTCTTTTGCCGGAGTGCCTCAATTACCCCTAGGCCTAACTTGGGATAAACTGAGCGCTGCTGCTGCAACAAATGATCCTGGCCGTGATAAGGCTGTTTTAGGTGGGTATTTAAATGTGCTCAAATACATCGCGGGTCCAGTATTGTCTAAGATCAAATATGGTGAGGTGGTAACTACAATCTCTCAGGGGAAGGCAGGTGTCTGTGTAAGGACTAAGGACAACGAGTACATGGCTAAAAAAGCTATCGTAACTATTCCTGCGGCAGTTCTCCGAGCTGGAGACGTCAAATTCGAACCTCCATTACCGGAAAGCATAACAGAGGCTCTTCAAAATACCAAAGCAAGTGCGGTAGGTAAGGTCTATCTCACATTTCCAGAAAATTTCTGGGATCCGACTTTCGACAAATTTATCATCACGGGACCGTCTCCTGCTCTTGTATGGAATTTCTCTAGTGTGCACCCTAGAACAACGCCGAATACTCTCTGTATATTGATAGGTAACGAGCTTATTCGTTCTGTCGAGGCTGATCCTGCTCAAGCGTTCAAACTGGTAAGACCCTATCTGGAGGCCGTGAAACTGCCAGAAAAATCTGTACTTGACCCAATCAAGGTGATCACAACCACTTGGCTCTCTGATCCATTCTCCAAGGGAGCCTACTCAACTTTCGAAATTGGTGCCGATCGCGCCGATGCTGTTAGAGCATGGAATAGCGGACACGGACTTTTGTCATTCGCAGGAGAGCATACAACGCTCGATGGCGCTACTTTTCTACATGGTGCTTGGCTCAGCGGGAAGCGTGCCGGCGAGCAGTGTACTCTCTAAAGTCATAACTAAATGCTATTCTAGAAATACAACAATTACAAAAAAAATGTTAAAATGATGATCGGACTGTCACGATCAACGTAAAGCGTTAGAGAACGCTAAAGCCCATGTGAGCGACATACCATCGTCCAGCCAAGCAGATGAGAATCCAGGCTGCGAGAAGAATTGATACGATGAGGCTGGATCGTAAAGTGCCCGATTGAGCTGAAGTATACCCTTCCAACCAGAGTCAAGATTGTCAACAACTGAGGCGAGTTTGGCTACCCATTCTTCCTCCACAAACTGAGGGCCGCGAATCAGAGATGAAATAGGCGTGATAGGAATCATGTGGATCCCCTGAATATACTCTATATTCGTCCCAAAGTAGGTTGTATGGTCGATTTTGTTCTCAAACTTAATCCCACTGACGAAATTGCCGATTATCTGCGATGGCTCAGTAGTATTGGAGGAACTGTAGAGCATGTAAAGATTCATTGCACGACGGCTGACAGCAATTTGAAGCATTGAACGTGCTTCCATAGCTCGATCTCCGATGACATTGGCCCAGAGCTTTATGCCGTAGGCTGAATGGTAATCTTCAGAACTGGATTCCTCATCCTTGCCGTCGGCACTTCCGAACAAACCTTTCGCCAGAGAATGACCCTGGTACCAATCAAACATACGTGACTGTGGGAATGTGATATCGGCTCCATACGTTGAGATGTCGCGAACTAATGCATTGATCCAGTTTTTGTTATCTTGAGCCCAGTTGCCTCCAAGGTCACTGTCAACCTTACCTACAACTGCTGCGGCGTGAATGAAATAGCCGTAATGGAAGTGGTGATCATTGTAATATGTATTGCCGAAATCAGCCATTGGATCAGAAATACCAGCCTCCCCTACAAGACCCTTCCACGACGTGTCGTAAAACAGGCGCATCTGTTGCGTATTAGCGATAAAAGGAGCAAACGCTGACTTCATTCTCTCCAGCAAATTGTTTGTGAGTCCAGAATCTTTGATAATTTCGTGAGCGACAAGCAAAATGAAAGCATATTTATCCATAGCTTTTCCGCTGAAGTAAATTGACGTCAAATTAGTCGCGCCTGAAATATCCACATTCTGCGTTTCGCTGAGAGCTGTATTGGTCAAAGCTTCGATTTGAGCTTGACTGAAATTGGAGTGTGCAAAATTGGCATCACCAACTGGTTTATTGACGCTCCATGGAAGGAAACCCACATCAGTCAGTCTCTCGTACATCTCCAATACGGTCGCAACGCAAAGTGTGAGGTTCCCCAGACTCGGAGAAGCTAGCTGGTATGACGTCACTTTCCCGTTCATTGTCGACGTAAAAGAGGCGTAATGATGAGGAGCAGCGTATATGAGAGTACCACCGCCCGTACTTGAGCCAGCCATATCATACTGAAGTGCATAAGTAGCAGTGCTGTAATCTGAAGTCACACCGCCAGTCAGATGTGCTGCCGTGCCATACGCTCCTGCAGCAGAGTCAACCACAGGCGTCCAGTTGTCGCTGCCGAGCTTCGCCACTTGTACGACGAGGTTGGACTCGGTTGAGTTAATGATCAAATGTTGCGAATCAGTCTGTTGAATATTGTAATTCAAACCAGATGGGGACGATACGTATACATTCCAGATAGCGTTGTTCTCAAGTGTAACCGCTAGACGGTTTACCCCGGTACGGATACGCGTTAGAGCACCAATCGATTTGATACCGACCTGAGTCGAAATCAAAGGCTGAAGTCCGGTATAAACCCCAGTTACAAACCCCATTCCATTGATCACAGGAAACTTAATGTTGCCACTGCCCATACTTAATTGAATCACAACGGAGAGTGGCCCCCATGCATACGAGCTGATAGTTTCACTTCCACCGAATGAGGTTGCACCAAGGGCAAGACTTAGAATCCCTGTCGGGCTGAAATAGTACTCGCACGGAACTGACGACGCGTCGGGCCCGAATACGCGCTGCGCGGGATCTGTGTGAGATACAGCAAGACCACGGAAATTGTCAACGGTGGACCACCACAGACTGTACGGCTGTGGATAAATATACAGCGTTCGCTGGTCTAGAAGCATATTAGAGTAAAATTTGTTTGTTTGCACCGGCTGATCCCCTGGATTGTCCGGAGGGGGCATCGGGTGGGTCCGCTGCGGAAATACCGACGGCAAATCGGTGCCAACGGCAGTAAACAGAGACATTGAGGAAAATTGGTTTGCCTAGGATTTCTCTTCTCAAGAGCTTTTAGACTTTTCGCTTCGCGTGAAATTAGCCGAAAATTTGAGGTCAATGCTCACGCGTCAGAGGCCGGGACGCGAAACAGTCAGCTTGGTGTCCCGTCACGTGCTGTGTGTGAGCCGAAGGACTACTCCATAAGGAGGTGTTTAGCTTGAAAATAGTTGCTCAATTTTAGACTCATTTAATCGAGACTAGCTGACCTCGATAATGGTTTTACGTCCCTCATCTTTTTGTTCCTTTTTTTTGCACGACGAGAGTTACGGAACAAAATGCTGCCTATAGCGGGAGCATGATATTTACTCGTTGCTATTGAACGTGCTATTGAACGTGTATAGGTGTAATCAAGCTGATCTTAGGCAGCAACATGTAACAGCATTACCTAGCTGGGGTGGTGGAATTTCATATTCAATATCGTACCTCGCAAGTCGACTCGCTATTTAAAATTCGGCCCATAAATATAGAACGTGGTTCATTGGAGCGAAACCGCGAGTAAAGCATTTGAGCCTATTAGAGATATATAAAAATTGTAAATTATATGCCTCTAGTCCGATTAAATTAGCAGGTCAGCGTACTAGTATTGGCGCTTTCCATGGAACTGTTCCGAAATCGGCCAATTTGTGGGGCTGTTCTGCTTATATAACATTCGACCGAGAGGTATATAGGCTTTCCGCTAAAGACGATCTTTTCAATCAATTAGCCATGTCTACCTACACAAATCAGAACTATGGTGCTGCAAATTACCAGAAATTTAGGCCGACATATCCCAAATCGCTTTATGAGCACTTGAGAAAGTATACCGGCAGTTCTGACATCGATGTTATAGTTGATTTAGCTTGCGGTACAGGACAAGCCACTCGAGTACTGGAAAAAATGGGAAATAAAGTATTCGGGGTTGATAACAGTGAAGTCATGATTAAAGAGGCAATAGCGCAAGATCCTTCTTCTAACATCAACTTCATCGTTGGCAATGATTCTACGATTACAGCTCAATTCAAGGAAAATTCAGTGGATATCTTAACTGTTGCCGAGGCTCTCCACTGGATGACATTTCCTGATTTCTGGTCCGCTGCACATGAGATATTGAAGCCCAATGGAGTGTTGGCCTTTTGGAGCTATTACAACTTCTCTCTCGTACATTACCCAGAGGTTGCCGACGTCCTCCGTGACTTAAATCTCAATCATTCCAAGCTCGGTAAGTACTGGGATCCCGGGCAATCTCGCCTCAACGATCTATACCAATCTCTAGATCTTCCGAGCAACCTCTTCAAAGATGAGGAGCGTTGTGTAAACGACTTGACTCAATTGAGGCCTAGCGAGAATTTCGAATTGATTAAAGAGATGACGCTAGGCGATGTTTTCCGCCTGCTTCACACGTGGAGCGCGTACCATAACTGGAAGTTAGAACACCCAGACAATCGAGACATTCTAGACGAAACGGCTGAAACTGTCATGAGAATGACAGGAATTCGAGATCTTGAAACTGTTGTTCTCGTGAAGTGGGAAACAGTATATTCGTTTTCTAGAGCAGTAAAATAGGCGCCCATCATAGCTAGCCCTTGTACCTTCATTTTACGGTGAGCCAGCATATCTCGCTCTCTATGGTTCACAATAGTATTTACAGGGAAAACGGCACTCTCTCCATATCTAATGGAGTAAGATGATAACTTGTGTCAAAGCACGGTCTTTGCCTCCCGGTGTTAGCGTCATGGCTTGCCGGAAGCTGTATATCTCGATCGCAGTTTTCGAGCACTTTGTCAGAATGGCTAGTTGGAGTCGGAAGCTCACTGGCCTCAGCAACAGCGGCCGCCGGCAAAATCTAGCCACGCTGATCCTTTCTGGAGTAGTTTCAACAGAACTCATGTGGATCATCAAGGTGCGACATGAGACTGAAGACCTAAAGCGAAATGTCGGTACGCAGATCGCGCTCACGCGCCGCGTGACAGAGAAATTAAGACGTGGTGAACAAGTAGACGTCAAGAGAGAACTAATGCTAGACTCAGAGGAGTCTTCTCTACAGAATGTGCTCGATGAGATAGTCAGAGAGCCACCGCAGACTTCCAGGCGAATAGAGTCAACAGAGCTTCCGAAGGACGTTGCCCAAACCGAGACAGGAAGAAGCTCCAAGTTTTTATAAACCTCGTGTAAATCTTATTAGTGTTACATTATGAAATGCTATATATTTCCAATCCAGGAATTCCAGCAATTGATGATCTAAGGACTCGAACGCCAGCAGCCATGTTTTCAACCTCGGCATATGCCTCCAAGCTCGCAACATAATTTTTTAGTCGCTCTTTATAATAATCGGACTCTTCCCGGGCATCGCTTGTCGTATACATTAGAGCAGCAAATAACCCAACGATTGCTAGATGGTAGGAGGATACGAAATACCAGAAACCTTGCAGGTGCTGTGGCCTGAGAGCCTGTATCAGAGTCACAGCTGCATCCAGTCTATCTCGAGCACTGGACCTGCAAACGTCGACGATTGCAGAGTCAATCGGCCTATGTGCCTGCTGCAAACGGGCCAAATTGCGAATGATGTATCGATGCAGCGAAACTTCGGCAGCGATATAAGCAAACTGTAAGGAAAAGCTGGAGGTGGGGCTTGAAATATTGCTCAAATTTTCGGGCAGCTCATGAAACCATCGCGTCAGGGCAAGTTGAACTGGCTTAACATCTTTTAACACCTCCTCCATCGAGATACCGGAATCTGGACTAGGCTCAACTCGATAAAGCAGATGATGGATGTCTCTAACAACTAGACTCAACTTCATTAACTGAGTGAAAGGTGCAGAATAAGGAGTCGCCATACCGCCTGTCTCAAATGAAGACAAAGATATGGTGGAAAGATGCCACTGCGTGTCCCAAGGCACCATTGTTGGGATAGATTCGATGAGAGATATCCACGCGCTCTGAGAAAAAACAGCCCAAGAGATTCGTATCCGTAGATTGATTTCCCATCGAGGAAGCTTCCACTGCTCACAGCTGCGATGGAGTGCAAGCCTGTATGCTGTCGTATTGATCACAGATGATATTGACAAGTGGCGTCCGTCAGCATACGAGCTTTGTAGAAGAAGCAGGCCAGCTTGTACTAGAGACAAAGACGCGCCACCGCTCATCTTGAAAAATGCTGCAGTTGAGAGGTCATGCAGTAATGGGCCCAGATGTGCGGGTCTTGCTACTGTACTGAGCTCGGGGTTGCGATACCAGTGCTTGAGAGCCAGCAAGTACACCGCACCTAACAGTGCGGGGGTGAGCTCGCGGTAAGTTCGCGTATATTTCTCAATGAAAATTTTTTCATGTAACACTGGGTAGTCCTGATGGCACCACAAGAAGTAGCAATTGACCAACAGTCGACCGTAAGGCGCCACTGCCCTCTCAATCTCATCGCAATCATGAATCCACTCTGCTTGACCGCCGTCATTACGCACCATGAACAAACAATCATCAGCTATTTTGCGGAGGCTTAAGTTTGCTGAGACTCGGGCTTGGTTTGACTTGTCTAATTGCACACTTTGCAATACACACTTATCCCACAACCCGTATTGGTTGACAGCAAAAGAAGATCGGGGATGTTGCAGAGACAGCGTTTTCTTCAGTAAAGATCTCCCTGGAAGTATGGAGTAGTCTTCTACAGGCCCAGAACCCACGGCTGTTGTTGAAGAACTTCGCGCATTTGTAGGCAGAGGCCGGGCGTGGGTGGGCTTTGCTGTTTTCGGAGAGTCGGTGAACGTACATTCATGACTATCCATTTGACATCGGAAACACTTTGCGTCGTTCCCCTTAAGATAGTAGCAAGCAGTTTTGCGTTGACGGCACTCATTGCACGCCCGTTGTTTCACATCAGTCCATCGCTGTATCTCAACAGGGGCCTGAGATTGCTGCTGCACCTGCGGTGAGGCTTGAACATCTGATTGTGCTTGCGGAGACGTTTCCTGTGATGGAGGTTGTGTTGCGGGGTTCGGTGCTTCTGGGGATACACCTAAAGCAGAATTTGGCATTGTCGAGCCTGGAGTACGGACACTACCCAGCTCTCCTACATCATACTGGTCTGCTCCCATTAGATACTCACCACTGAAGAAAGAAGCCAGCGGGCTCGTCTGGTCCGGAGAATCCATACCGTCTTCAAAGGAGATCCGGATGCCGATTATTCCAACGGGAGCTTATCGATAAAACTAGGAAGGGTTAGGGGGATACCCCTACCCCCATATCTCGACAGCTCTCAAGCCATACTGACGCTGTTTAATACGGCTCTCTGTGATCACATAACCATGAAATTCAAAGATGCTCTCGATAGAACTAAAATTAATTCACAAACGGCAACTATTACGGTAAAATCAACTTGCTACAGCGTTGTGAGGCACCCGCAATTACTGATGGTATTTTCTTGTGACGAATCATCTTACTATCTGATACCTTGATGGAACTTGGAACGAGATTGAACTCATTCTTATCTAAAGACTACATAGAATCGAAGGGTTGTAGATAGGTTTCAGCCACAAGACGAGCACGGGCATTAACAAAGAGTTTGATTTCAGAGATTTCTTTATCAACCTCTTGCATGAACTCAATGATGAAGTCTACCAATTTGTGCTTCAGCATGGTTTCAGTATGAATGTTGGTTATCAAAAACGAGATGTCATAGCCCTTCACCGGGGTGCGTCGTAGAATGAAGAACGACTCCGCACGTCTAGTCAGAAATCGTGTAAATTGAGATACGAGCAGCTTCTCAATCTCATCTGCTTGCTTGATTTTTATAGAAACACGAACAGAGTTAATACTGGGCTCAATGAGGACGGTCTCGTGCTCATTACGTGCAATATGCATTGGGTTTAGCAGAGCCAAGGGGTTATTACCGGCTTCGACCTCTGGGTAATTATGCCGCTCCACGAGTTCGGAGCCGAAGCTTTCCAAGCATAACGCAGCATTTAGCGAGCCTCGAACGGCGTTCAAATACGGCCGTAGTGTTTGCGACATCTGAAGTAGTTAGCAGTCTCGACAGGCTCGCTGGCTAGACAGATTCGATGACTAAAAAGGCTTCCGTGAAATAAAGTTCTACCATCTGCTATGAGGCCTCTACAGCAGTAATGTGGCAAGCGGTAAAAGATCCAGTGGGAAAATATTACTATGTTGATACTGACACGAACAAGAGCCAATGGGAGAAGCCGCAAGAACTGTGGACCAAACTTGATTATGCACTTAATGCAGAGGGATGGGCACAGTATTCAGACGCAGTCGGTGACTATTGGTATAATGCTTCTACGCAAGTGAGCACGCGTGAGATGCCCTTGAAAGCAAATATTGATCTTGTAGGAGGTCATACTACTGCTCCGGTTCTCAAGAGACCTGCAAACGATATTGACATCGAAAAGCCAAGACGGGTGAAGCTATGTAACTCCGGCTCTGCTACGAATGGTGATTCAGAGCATACACTTGGAGCTGTCAAGCTGCCTTTTGAAGAGGCCCTCCCCGACTTGGTGGTGGAAAATTCTTACTGGGATCTTCCAACAGCCACTGAGAGAGAGCAGAAATACACAGATATTCTCCACCGTCACCGAATAAACCGGCTCAAATCGATACTCGGCGAGAACGGGGATCACGATCTACAAGAGCTACTTCCAGATGCCACGAAGGAGGAACTTGATGCCGCGAGGTCGGCTGCTAAAGATTCCTCGCCCTTAGAGATCCGGCGCCGTCTAGAATTAGCTTTGCAAACTGACACTTTTGATGTCTCTTGGGATAAAATGGGAACACAGGCCGAGTACTCCGCTCACACACAGCTATTTGAAGAGGCTGCCTCTCGGTGGAGGCTAAAATGGGCTGCTCGCGAAGTCGAGGAAGCTGAGAATCAAATCCGAGATCAGGCCAAGGCGAGAATAGCATTTGTGAAACTCGTCAGGAGAAAGCTTAACCAAGGATTGTTGAAACCAGGAGCTACTTGGTCTGAAGAAGCTGTTCGCAGAGAGCTTTGCGGTCCCGAGTTGAGAGCACTTTGCGGTAATCAGACAGGGTCTACTCCCGAAATACTAGTTGATGAAGTTGTCAATCAACGAACTTTGACATGAGCATGTAAAATAAAACCAGACAGCCAATACCGCTTGATGGAGAAAATGCAACACTAGATCCGACATAAAACTATGAAATCTCGAGGAGAGCTATTTACTAGTCGTTTTGAAGAAATTGGAGCAAAACCGCAGAGCCCAGGAATATTGTCCGTAGCATTGGATTCTCGCTCATGAGGATGGTTGCATATCCTATCTTGGGGAGGTAGCCCCAGACAACTCCACCATTTATATCATGGGCCCGCTCTAGGTAGCTTTGGCTGCGCGGGTAAAGGTCGAGATCATCAAGGACATTGTTATCTCCCTTTGTTAGAACAAGCTGCTTTGCCGAGGTGTGGTGATCCCGAAGAACGCGATGAACAATTGGTATATCGCGTTTATCTGTTTGGTAAACGACAACGTCGCCTACTTTGACGTTTGTCTTGCGGTTCCACATAAATAAAATATCACCGCGCTGGAAAGCTGGCTCCATAGATCCTGACAGAACGACAACTGCAGGAGTACCAGTACCAGCTATCAGTCCAAGTCCTGTGTAGGCCATGTAGCATGATGTCAGGACCATAGCCATAGACAGCAGTTGGGCTGCTGATTTTAGGAGTTGACGTGGATGCATAGACGACTTAGATCCAGGTGGAGGGGGGATTCCCAAGTAGTCTCTGTCATCAGCGGTCCTGCCGCGAAACCAGACAAGTAGGAAGAGTGCGGCAGGTGCCGACTTTTTAGTTAAATGATTATTTTTCAATTGGTACATGAATAAAAAATAATTAACAAACTGACATTTGAACAGATAGAAAGGAAGCTTTCCCAAGCAATATTTAGGTATCCTTCTTTCTCTTCTTCTTCTCCTCATCGCTCTTTCCGCGCCTCTTCTTGACAACCTCCACAACTGGCTCAGGTTCTGGTATTGGTGCGTCTTCTTCCGCAGATTTATTCTCAGATGTGGATTCCCGAGCTTTGTATTCCTTGAGAGCCTCTCTCCAAGCATCCATAGCTGGCACGTGCTTTTCTTCGAGCTCCTTACGCTTGGCCGGATCAAGATTTTTCCACCTCTGGCTCAGCTGCTCAGATATTTCATTGCGCCCTAAATGTGCTTGGCCCGCACTTTCACGCTCTGCCTGAATTGCGCGGCGCTCGGGAGCAGCCCAAAGTAAGAAGGCCGACGGAGGGCGCTTAGGAAGATTGGGGTCCACTGCTCGCTTCTTCTTTTGTTTTGGCGCTGTTTCAGCTGCTGGTTCAATTTCACGCTTCGCAGCAATTTTCGATGCCTTATTGGCTGCTTGAGTTGTAGCGGCAACAGCAGCCTCCACGCTAGCGCGCGCTGCTAAAGCGTTCTCTGTACTAGCAGAGTCATCCAATACTTCCACAAAATCAATTACTGCTGGGATAGCTTCTTGAGCGGCCTTGGTTAGACCAACTAGTGCGCTTACAAGAGTATCTTTACTCTGCTTGAGCCGCGCAACGTCGACCATATTCTTCGTGGGTACAATAACGCGTTCTGTTTATGCTGACTCATGGATATGCAGCCTATCTTGTTTCTTCCTGTGCTTAGATGTCCTTGATCGATCTGGAGATAACTGCAGAAACCCACGAATTCGCCGTTATTTTCTTTTATTTTCTATCCCCAACTGATCTGAATTATTTTTGACTGATGTGTGGAAAGAGAGAAATTCAGCTCGCTGAGCACAGGGTGAGCATGAATCCATATAGCTCAACTATAAAAAATATGAATAGTCATTTGTACGTGGAGCTCGAGCTTCATAGTGACTATGGTAGCTGTTCACTTAATCACAGGCTTGATGATCGAAACAGTGTGTAAGGTTCAAGCTCGTGCTTCTATCTCCTAAGGCGGGGATTACATAAGGTCCAAACGCCACCCAGCCTTTCAGCATGGTGAAGGTAAAGCACGCGGGAAAGACTTTTGAGGTCAACGTTCCTGCGGATGCATTAGGAGAAGCCCTAAAACAGCAGCTGGTTGAGCTCACCGGGGTTTCGCTTGAGCGCCAGAAAGTACTTTTCAAGGGTAAACAGGTTAAAAACGATACAATCCTCAGTAGCCTGAAATTGACTCCTGCTTCGACAATTCTTATGCTTGGTACACCTGAGGAGGCAAATGCGAGTGCTAAAACGGAACCTAGGACTCAAGCGGAATTGGAGGCAGAGCTTCAAAGTGCTGCAGGATCTGAGATGGAGCCTGAACCCCAACCTGCGGGACTAACTAACTTGGGAAACACGTGTTATGCCAACTCCACCCTTCAAGCCTTGAGAAAAGCACCGGAGCTTAATATGGCTGTTCAGAATTACACAGGTGACAATCAACTAGTACGTGCACTTGCCCAATTATGGTCTCAATTGGACCCTCCCACGGCGGCGAAAACGCCATATGCATTTATTCAGACACTTCGTCAGGCATACCCTCAGTTTGGAGAAATTGGACAACACGGTGTTCCGAAACAACAAGATGCAGAGGAAATGTGGACACAGCTAATGACAACCCTCAAACAGGCAGGGATTGAAGAAGCTGGAGGCTTTTTTGATGGCACCTTGGAAGTGACGACGAAACCGGTAGACTTCAGTGGATCCCCCCAGACTGTCAGCGAGGATTTCTCCAAGTTGAATTGTCACATCACCGCTCATACGAATTTTCTTAAGGACGGATTGCGAGCCGGGCTCTCCGAGGAGATCGAGAAACACAGCTCTGAGCTCGACCGCGATGCCCGGTTCCATGTCACAAGGCGCATTTCTAGACTTCCAAAATACTTGACCGTTCAGTTCGTACGGTTCTTCTGGCGCCGTGATACAAACAAGAGCTCAAAAATTCTACGTAAAGTTGCCTTTCCAATGCAGCTAGATCTAGCAGATTTGGCGACAACAGAGCTTCAGGCTAAGCTAGCACCTGCGCGTACGGCCTTCAGAGACTGGGAGAATGCAGAGGAGGAGGCTCGTCGTGCTGAGCGTAGAGCCAAATTTGCCACTGGTGATGCTGAAGCCGACATAGCCAAGGCTAAGAGTGAAGCTGAGGCTCTTCACAAAAAGTTTATTGATAACGTGCATGGAGACCTGGCTAATGATATTGGTGCAAACCCTACCGGAGTGTATGATCTGCAGGCTATTGTCACCCACCAGGGCGTCTCTTCCGACTCCGGCCATTATCAGGCGTTCGTTCGCAATGAAAAAAGACAAAATTCATGGTGGCGCTTCAATGATGATAAAGTAACTGAAGTGGAAGACTCCCGTATAGAACAACTTGCGGGTGGAGGCGAGTCTGACTCTGCTCTCATCCTTCTGTACCGTTCCACTAACTAACCTACTCAGCATACAACGCTGAGAGAGAAAAAAAATAAGTGTAGATTTTTATGACTACTAGTTTCAAGGCGTTGGATTGTTGATATCCGCCCAACTCCCGTGTATATATAGCGCGTAGCTTAAGCAGCAGTCTTATCGCGCCTTTCCACTTCAGATTGGAAAGCCAGGAACTGCTCTCTACAATCCAGGACGCGCTCCTTGTTCTCTGTAATGCACTGTACCAGTAAACTACGAGCTGCATTTGCAGCACGATCTAGCTCGCCATGGCGCGGTCGCGCAGAGAGCTCCTTCGACAGAGCTTGCAGCTTCTCGCGAAGCTTCAAACTTGAGCGCTCATCATCGTCCTCAGGTGTTACTAGACTGCTTTTAACTTGCGCAAGTTTAGAATCAGCCTCCGCACGAGCCTGATACAGGCGGGCTGCAACTAGATCCTCGACATCTCTAGACAACTGCTGGGAGCGGGTGAAATCAGTATCGAGATTTTCCTCGAGATCTTTAGAAAGGTCTGGTGAGAGGCTAAGAGGCGCCTTTGGTGCATAGATCTTGTTTCCGCTCTCCCGTGACGCAGACTGGCCCATAGTGGTAGGTGGTCTACTGGTCGGCTAGGTTGCTTAGCCAATGGCCTCGAGGGCCCTCTGTGTTATGCTACGGGAGTGGTGGGACTTGGTCTGTTCAATGAAGGAAGCTGAAACACACGATTTGAAGAAACCGACATCTCATAAATATCTAGGTCTTCCTTTAATGCACGTAAAAAAATATCCGAGTTATGCCGCCATTGCATCCACGTGACCGCTTGCACTAGGGAGTCGTTAAGATCATCGCGCTTGCCGCCCTCTGGCTGCACAAGCTTGGAATCGAACTCAAAAGGCGAGTGGCGACGATTCGCGAGCCATTCACGGACGAGCTTGAAGCGGGCCTTCTTAGCGAGTCGATAAGCTGATTTTGGATCTTCCTTGACCTCATCCTTGTCCACAAGTACATCTTTCCAGTATCCTAGCACGTGTTTAGGATTCACACTCTCCACGCCGATATGGGGATATTTTGAGAGCAATATACCATGTATGATACCTTCCAGCACGTTGATTTTCACAATATCCTGAGGAACAGCCGCTGCACCACCACTTCTCGAGCGCTGCCTTTCAATAATTATTGTATCTGGTGCAGGCATGGATTTGGTTAAGGATTCAACCAAGCAAAGGGCCGCATTAGCGAATTGGGGGTAGGCAAATGGCACTTCGCCTGAGGTCGCAAGGTGCCACTTGTTGACGACAAATTTATTGGGCACATCGACTTTACAGCCAATCTGGCAAACACCGATATTTTTGAGACCCATGTCGATTGATAAAACTTGCTCATTGCTCTTTGTAACTCGTTGCTTGGTTGTCTCCATCAGCTGTTGAGCTATTACCCGCTTTGTTCCGGATGATGTTGATCCGCAACGAACAGCAAGGCTTCGTAGGTCCTTTGCCGATAGTTCTGTGAGGCGGCGTATAGCCTGTTCCATTATTTTTTTATGATTTTTTTCCAGCCCCCCTGTTCGCGAGCACAATCGCGATACGCGTTGACCTCAACCTGCACTGCTGAATAAAGCTGCAAGCTGCATATAAGGCTATAGATTCAGTTTTCTAGGGGCCATACAATTTGACTCGATCAAAGCATGAGCAGACTTATATTCATTCAAAAGGAGGGCATTTCTGCGTACTTAGCACAAAGTGTGGATCTATTGATATGCTGTTTTGGCTAATCCTCCCGCTCGACCCGTTTGTTACTAAGTGCTGTGTAGGATGATGGTGGGATGTCGCAGCATGCGACCCTCCCTCATTGAGGAAGACATTGGAAAAATTTAAAAATAGCAGGGATTACCGATTAAACCTCAAAGAAGTCATGGGATCCGTCAATAGTAGTCAACTTCTTGCTGTACCCACCAGTGTTCGAACTCGCAGAGGAAACATATTCACGTTTTACAGCATCGTAGGTCGTGGAGGATATGCCACATGCTTCGCTGCTCGCGCAAACGGTGGTAAAATGATTGCAGCCAAAACGACATCGAAGTTCTCATTTCAGAGGCCTTCCCAGCGGCGCCGAGTTCAACGTGAGGTTCAGATATTGGCTACAATACGACATCCCAATATCGTGCGACTGGTCGATGCCGCTGAGGATTCGCTGAATTACTACATATTTCTTGAGTTCTGTCCCAATTCGTCTCTAGGATCTCTAGTTAAGAAACAAGGGGGTCTCAATGCCGATCGATCTAGGTGGTTTTTCTCTCAGATAGCCGGCGCGGTGGACTTCCTCCACAGCCGCAGAATTCTACACGGAGATCTGAAATTGAGCAACATCCTTCTCAATAAACACATGAGCCCAATTGTTTGCGACTTTGGATTCGCCTGCGAGTTAGCGCAGGCCACCGATATCCGAAAGCACGTGTGTGGAACTCCAACCCATATGGCGCCCGAGATTTTAGAGAAGCCATGTAAGTACGGACTAGCGGCCGACGTGTGGTCTCTTGGAGTTATGCTATATGCATTATTTTACGGAACCACGCCATTTGAGGCCGCGTCGATAGATCAAATATATGATCGGATCCGAAGACGTGACGTGAGATTTCCAGCACATAGTCGCAACATTCCTATACCAGGGATAACTTTAATTCTGAGAATACTTGATCCACATCCACATACGCGCCTTACTGTGTGCGAGGTTGTTAAAGATGATTGGGTCGTAAGTGACGGGTCAGGCTCAGCTCAGACCTTAGGACTGAGGAGAGGACAAATTCCAGCTTCACAAAATGAGCAGGGATGTGAACTTTCTCAAGCTGCACATAAAACTTAATATAAAATAGCCGCTCGCTTTACTTAATTAACGTGTTATAGTTGCTCGTATTGTCTTTTGGTGCGGTTATTTGGCCATACAGAGTAACATGCCACACACGGGTTTTATTATTATATAATCAACGAAACCATCGGGTTATTCTACGGCTAGTAGTCGCCACCCCAGACTTTACGTGCTGGCGTAAGCTTCGTTGCGGTGCCTTCAATAGCCTCCGGTGATCGATTAGATCTCCTGGAATCATCGGGTGATGCCTGCAGACCAGCACCTATCTAGTGAAGGCGATGACCTTAAGCCTGAAGGTTCCTCCCCTCTTACAGCGGGCAGCGTAGGGGGTCCGCAAATCAGCAAAGCCGTTAACGCGACTCAGACAGCGCTGCCTAGACCAATCAGACAAGGTTCTATCGGTAGTGTGCCAACGAATACCGGAATACCGGGCAAAGTGTCTTTTACTCAGGACAGCACGGAGAGCAAGGCTTATCGTGAGCACAATCCACCAGCAGTTCTAAGACAGGACGCGGCGCGTAGGGAAAAATCGCCCCCTCGTCTTCCCGGATCCCCATTGACTCCGCATACTGCGGAAACTGGCCCAAATATCGGTTCTAATGAGAGTACAGCAGGTCGAGGAGTTGGCGCTGCGTCAAGCGTGTCATTGTCCAAGCCGCGTGACACCACCACTGCCATGACTGGAGGTCCGTCTGTAGCGCAGTTTTCCGTAGGTCTCGTGGCGCCCTCTGTCTCACCAAGTGCCAATGCGACTGCTAGCAGCAGCACCCAACACGGAAAGAAGATTTTAGAGAAGCCAGAACCAGAGAAGGCGGAAGAGCTACACATCCTGCTTGCGGTCACCGGAAGTGTTGCCACAATCAAGATACCTCAGATCATTCACAAGCTGAAACAGATTTATCACCAAAAGGCATCGATTCAGTTAGTGGCCACTAATGCGTCACGGATATTTTTTGACCCCAAAGAACTTCCTCGCGATGTTAAGGTGTGGTATGATGCGGATGAGTGGCAATCCCGCGCGGCAAGGTCGAGTTCCTCGGCTGTGCCAACCCAGTCTGACTTTGCGCTCCATATTGAGTTGCGGCGCTGGGCAGATATCCTTGTGGTTGCACCTTGTTCCGCAAATACACTTGCCAAGCTCACATATGGAATCTGTAACAATCTGTTAACGTCAGTATTTCGGGTCTGGAATCCTCAAGTACCTATTCTACTGGCCCCAGCAATGAACACGCATATGTATACAAACCCAGTTACCAAGCGTCACTTCAATATTCTGAGAGAAGAATTTCCCTTCGTTGATATTTTGCGTCCGGTTGAGAAGGTTCTTGTGTGCGGCGATATTGGTATGGGGGGAATGCGCGAATGGACGGATATTGTTCAGACAGTCGTTCGTCGCCTGGGAATCCCGCCAGCAGATTCAGAAACGTCTTCCGGAGAAGAATCGGACTAGTATTATTTATTTACAGCTTTGACTAGAATTGCATTTCGGCGCTCAGGAAACAATTTACGACGAGCACAGGGACAAGGTAGATGAACCCTATGCATAACTTACACCCGTAGCAGATTATCTCTGTGTTAATAATCAAACACCGATGCGATTGGCCAACCAATACGTTACACTGCTGGACGTTGCTTCGTCAGCCAGTTCAAAATGCTTCGGGCTCGTACGATTGCAGGTACCGCTAGTGCTCTACGGCGGCCGGCTAGCATGCCGCATGCACTTCCAGCCGCTTTAATCCGTGGCTATGCTTCGGAATCCAACCCCAAAGCAAAGGCTGATAGCATCATCGCTTCTTTGCCAGGAAACTCGGTACTTGGCAAGAGTGGTATTCTAGCTACCGGATTTGCTGCTTCCACCTATGCTATTGCCAACTCTCTGTACGTTCTCAACGCTGAAACGTGCTTGTTGGCAGTTTTTGCCGGAGTTTTCACCATCGCAGCTAAGACTGTGGCACCTGGGTACAAGCAGTGGGCTGAGTCTCACATTGAAAACATCAAGAACACCCTCAACAAGGCTCGTGAGGAGCACGTTGTCGCAGTACAGGACCGTATCGACGGTGTTAAGCTTCTCGATGAGGTTGTGCCTACGACAAAGGCTCTATTCGCAGTCTCGAAGCAGACTGTTGAGCTCGAGGCCGAAGCTTTTGAGCTCAAGCAGCGCGTCGACTTCGCTGCCAAGGCCAAGGAAGTTTTGGACTCTTGGGTCCGTTATGAGGCCAACGTGCGCCAGCGTGAACAGGAAGATCTTGTGAAGACTGTGCTCGCTAAGGTTGAGGCTGCTGTCGACACTGACAAATTCCAACAGGACACTTTGAAGCAGGCTATCTCTGAGATTGAGAAGCTGTTTA
This sequence comes from Wickerhamiella domercqiae, assembly GCA_001599275.1. Taxonomy (NCBI): domain Eukaryota; kingdom Fungi; phylum Ascomycota; class Dipodascomycetes; order Dipodascales; family Trichomonascaceae; genus Wickerhamiella; species Wickerhamiella domercqiae. The sequence continues at coordinate 860,729 of BCGM01000001.1, forward strand.
AGAGCGCGTAAAAGTTAGTGTTTGTAGAGCGATACTATATTGATTTATATCAGCAGAGCACCTAAGTTTTCTAATAGTGAGAGCGTGTGTAGCGCTGAGTTGGAATCAAGAGGCGGTACTCTGGCTTCCACATTTGAGACTCTACCCATTCATGCGCCTCGTTGTAACTTGTTGGAATAACAACACGTTCGCCATAAGGAGAGATTTCTTGTTCGACACGCGCAAGGCCATCACTCTTGGCTTGGAGTACCACCGCTGTTGCTACGTGAGCGGACACTTCTCGAATATCGGCTATATCAGGTAGCAGCGCACCATTTTCGGTATCAGTGTGAATAGGTGTGAGTTCAGCGAGTTTATCGACAGCGGCAGCGATCATTTTTTTGTTGATAACTTTGGCACGAGACAGAACTGCACCCAATCCGATACCTGGGAAAATGAACGCGTTATTATTCTCGCCTATTTCGCGACCATTAACAGGAGGAAATGGCGAGCCAGTGGCAACAAGAACATTGCCGTCTGTCCACTTGATGAGATCGGAAGGTACAGCCTCGTGTAGGCGAGTCGGATTGGAAAGTGGCAGGATGATGGGCCGGTCAACATGTGAAGACATTGCGCCAACTACTTCCTTCGTAAACGCGCCGGCCTGTGTAGAACATCCGATTAGAACATGTGGTTTGACTGCATCAACAATGTCCGCCAATTTCGTAGATGACAGCTCAACACTATCATTAGCGAAGAATGCTTGACCCTTTGACACCTTATCAGTATCTGAAGCAAGCGTTTTAGTGATCAGTCCATGGCGGTCAACCAAAAAGATATTTTTCTTGGCAGCCTTTTCGTCAAGCTCGGTTGTCATGCGGAGGTTGTCAAGGATTTGGTGCGCGATTCCGACACCAGCAGAGCCGGCACCGAATATAAGAATTCGCGTATCCGTGAGTTCAGTTTTGTTTGCTGCGAGCGCACCTTTGAGTGCAGCCATGGTCACAGCACCAGTCCCTTGGATGTCATCGTTGAAGCATGATGTCTCATTGACGTAGCGGTCCAAAATGGGAGCGGCATTTGCTGTTCCAAAATCTTCGAAGTGAATCACGGCATCAGGGAATAGCTTTTTAACAGATTGAACAAATTTATCAACGAACTTATCATAGGCCTCGCCGCGGACACGCGCGTGTCGATTTCCCATATATAGCGGGTCGTCAAGTAAACTTTGATTGTTAGTTCCGCAGTCTAGGACAACCGGGATCACCCGATTGGGGTGAATACCTCCACAGGCAGTCATTAGCGCAAGCTTCGCTTCAGATATGCCAATGCCACCTACACCCTGGTCACCGATACCTAGAATTCCTTCAGCATCTGTAACAACGATGTAGTCAATGTCTTCCGGATTGCCAAAAGTCTCCAATTCCTGGTCTATAGTCTCTTGACGATGAATATCCAAAAAGCAGCCTGACGGGCGGCGGAACAGCTTGGAATAATTGATAATAGCATCTCCCTGGGTCGGTGTATAGATGATGCCCATCATTTCTTTGAGATGGTCCTCTATCAGAGCGTAATACAAGGTTTGGTTCTGTACTTTCAACGACTCCATGAAAGAATTCTTGAGTAAGTCTGTGGGGTACATCTTATACTGATCATATGCACGAGAGCTTTGCTCACTCAAAGTGTTAATAGAGCGAGGCAGCAAATGTTGAATGTTGAACGTGCGCCGTTCATGAGCCGAAAATGCCGAGCCTTTATTCAAAGCAGCATTGTTGAGAAGAACCTTACCTTCTTGCGAGACCAGAAGGAAATTCTCTCGAGTCAAGCGAGTTGATTGACTTGCTGCTTTACTGGCAAAGCGAAGAGAGCTAGAACGCATTCTGATAATGGAGCAACAGTCTGTCTAGCAAGCTGACAAGAGGAGGCCCCGTGGTAGTGCTGTATTGATGATCTGGGCTAGGGGAAGCGGGGGTGTTTAGTTATATTTGTCTATTAACCCGATGGGAGCGAACGTGCCAGCTCAGGTTTAGAAAAAATGCCTCTGACATATTTCATGCCATGATCTCCAGATACTGTTACATTGTAGAATTTTTTTAAGCAAAGAGAGGAAGGTGTTCTTAGGAATTGTCTCTTAAAATGATGACGCCGCGTCTTATCAACTGTGAAGTCTTTATATATAATCTGATGGTGAGAATCCTTCACAGATGAGAAAGAACTTACCTTACAAGCTTGGTGTAGCAATACCATCAATACTTATCTTAGGTATTAGCGCTGGTACTGTTCATTTTATCTTGGTGGATGATGCGCGGCGCTGGATAACAATAGCGTTGGCGCTCTATGTTGCGTTCACATACTGTGAGGCAATACGGGTTTCGCCAGGACACCCAGAGCCTACCCTAGCTGGGCAAGAGGGATCTATAGATAGCTGGTGCACAAAGTGCAGAGCGCCCAAGCCGGAAAGAACGCATCATTGCCGCCAATGCGGGCGCTGCATTCTCAAAATGGACCACCACTGCCCCTGGACCCTCAACTGTGTTGGCCATAAGAATCTTCCTCATTTTCTAAGATTTGTGACAACAGCAACTCTGTCCACTGGCTATGCGCTAGTAGTGACTGTGAGCTGGCTCTGGGATGTTTGGAACTTGCCTGGATATCAAGTGCCAAGGTCACGACGCATTGCTGCTTGGACTTTAGTCCCATTCCAAATGCTTGTTGTGATAACAGTCGGAATTTTATGGCTGCGTGTTGCAAAAGACATTCTGGACAACTCCACTCAAATAGAGGGGTGGGAGCAGGAAAGAGTGTCGACACTTGTGCGACGGCGTATGATACCTCGCAGCGCTCTTGCCTTCCCTTTTGATATAGGGTATTGGGGGAATATACGTGAGCAGCTCGGTGGGCCACTGGTATGGCTATTTCCTTGGTCTCAAGCGCCAGGAGATGGACATAGATTTACGAAAGCTTTTCAAACAACGACAAGATGGCCACCAGAGTCTGAAGAGTCGCGAACACACGAATATTATCGAAAAGACCGCTGGATCTCCTTCGAAGGCGAGAATTTGGCCGATTTTGGTGTTGAAACCGATGAATCAGAGGCGCCAAACGATAGACGTTGCCAAGAAGATATTCCTCTGGCCCGGCTTCATGACCATACTATTTCACGAATAAGAGAATATAGGAAAAATTACATTTAGTCTACCTGCATACTTTCACTCTCGATTTCAGCCATGGGATTTGACTTAGGATCGCCACGAACGTCTGATTCTATCGGTTTAGGCTCTTCCTCAGCACGGCTGAGGTCCCCATCGATTTTGGAATCGGGCTCGGACTTTGAGCTCTTTACCGATGTCGATTCAATGTTGTCTTCTTCGTCTTCTTCATTATCTTCGAGTGCTTCGCCAGCAGTAGCCGTGGGCGCATCGAATGCGGCAGATGTCACCTCTGCTTCACGTTCCCTCAGTGCCTTCTCCGCAGCATCAAGGGTCTCTGCCCATCGCTGCGATCGAACTTTGGATGAAGTCGAAGAATCTCCCGCACTTACACATTTGACAATGTAGTCAGAAGTTCCAGGCTCAAAGAACATTTTGTAGGTGTTGAAGCTGATGTGCGCTTTCAAATTCTGCGAGATCACTTCGAAGGATGCCGCATTATCGCCATTCTCTTTAAGGTCTGAGTCGTCTGGTAATGTGCGCTGCAGTACTGGAGCTCGCACCTGGTCTAGCGGCACACCCTCAGTAGGAACACTCATCATGTATGAAGTGACATAGTATTCCCATTTCTGCTCGGCCGTAGCGACACCCTTAATAGTCAAGTCGTATGTGCCGAGATACTGGAACCACAACGACTGCGTTGTAGTATTCCACGCTATCCGGAATAGAGGTTCGTCCACGCCACCAATCGCTTGCTTGACGCGCATACGATATACGATCTGTGACTTCACATCCGTCTGGGGCTCTGCACGATCTTTTTCCCATAGTAACAAAGCTTCTGCTACACCCGAGTCTGTTATCACAGTGTGAAGCTGTTTCACCAGTGACTGTAGAGCCTTATCAATGGTATAAAGCTTGTAAGCGCGGTTGCGGTACGCCTGACGTAGAGCCTCTTCGAACCACTGCGCTTCAACATCCTCATCAAGCAATGCCATGCAGAGATGAAGTGTCTGATTGTACACGTTTTCAGGCTCAAATCGTAGACCAAGTTCATCTAATTTGGCATCGAAGAGGCTGAGATCTGTGGCAAATTTGGACGCTCGCGCCGTGCGAATATCCTCAGACGCAGCAGCCTCACACCCCTTCACATCGAGCAAGCGTTGATAGATGATCTGCAAAATTCTCATGAATAGGTAAATCGATGTGTTAGCAAACAAGTTGAATGTATCCCGAGGTTGAGGACTCTCATTGAGCGGGGCCGTTATCGCTTCAAAGCGTAGCCATTTGCCAACTTCGCCATCTTTAGCGCGCTGAGTTTGAAGTGCTCGAGCTGCTTCCTGTGCTGCCGCATCAGATGAGTGGTTCTCGCTCTCGGAAGTATCAGTGCCTTTCAGGACGGAGTCCAGATTGGGATTTTCGACCCGTTTTTCCGGCTTTACAATGTCATCAGCGCCAAAGAACTTCGGCAAGAATGTGCGAATGAACACGCTCATAGCATCACGGTCATGTGCTGAGAACGTTCCACGATTCTCGAGGTATTTCAAAATCAACTCAACTAAATCTCCCATGACTGCGTGATCAGTCACAACAAACTCGAGGTGAGACTTCGGCTTCTCATCCTTTTTACGGAACATGCCGGGGACAGCTGCCGCAACGCGTCTCTTTGCAGTCTGCTCAGCTTTGACAGCCATAATATCACTTAACAAGCTCCGCGACGTTAGCGCCTTGCGATCCGACTGCTTGAAAGTCAGACCCAAGTGATCCAGTGATTTGTAGAATGCCTTCTGCTCAGCCTCACGCCACACTTTATTCCACTCACGTTGAGCACGCTTCCACTCTTCGTCTTTTTGTTTGAGGCGGCGCAGTACAACCTGAACAGCAACTCCAGGGCTCTCGTGGAGCGCTGCTATCACCTCCGCTCCATTACGCTTATCGTAGATCTTGTTGATAACCTTTTGATAGATCTTGCTATTGTGGCCCAGACCTTCTGGGAGCTTAAATGCTGCTTGCTCTTTCGCATCCATTGCTGAAATTCTATTAGCGATAGTTTCCAGGACCTGAATTGTACGCTGATTGGCTCCGATCCAGTGGTCATACTCGTGTCGCTCCTCCTCGATTCGGTAAAGTATCTCCTCGTACTGATTTTTGCGGTGAGCAACGAACCCGCTGTCCTCAGATGCCCATGTAGGGTGTCCGACCCATTCATCATTCAGAACTTCCCAACATAGCTTATCACGGCCACTGCAAGGCATGAAAGTTTCTGTCTTTGGAAGAAGGCGGTAAGATGGACCATAAGCTCTGCATTGAGCGAGGTCCACAAGGTGTTTGCGATGTGAAATATTCTCGATTCTCAATGGCTTTCCCTCATATCCAACAAACCGCTTGAACCAGTTGATCAAATCAGGTTGTTGACCGATGAAAACATCCACTTGCTCTACCAGCGTGTTGACGTCGATGATGCGTTGCGTGAAAAGGTTCAGCACCTTCAGGAATTCCTGATATGTTCCTTTCGGAAGAAGTTTCTTCACTTTATCGAAAAAGGCTATCTCGTCTGCCAGCGCAGTTTTACGCGTGGGCAAGCCGGTAGCGTCCTCGTAAGTACGCTTAGCCATTGACGTGGCTGGCGCAGTCTGAGCCGGCACAGGGTTCGGGGGTAAGTGCTGATGCACCGGTTGGTGCTGCATCTGGGCCTGCATCTGCATCTGAGCCTGTGCAGGCAGAGGCACACCGGGGCCCTGCATCTGTAGCTGCGCCTGGGCCGTTCCAGGCGGGGGACCAAAGCTTCCTACAGGGGGTAGCCTAGCATCGGCAGCGACAGGTACTTGAGGCGGTGCATTGCCTGCACTGCCCTGGTTATCTGGCAGAAAGTGCTTGAACTCGTCAAGAAGGTCAGGTGTATCGCGGAAAAGTTGTGTCACGTGAGCGTATACTTCAGAGATGCGAAGCTGCTCACGCTGATAGGTCTGAAGAATTTCCAGGAACTTTTTGTAGATTTCTGGTTGGGCAGAAAAGCGATTCTTGATTTTGTTCACGTATGAGATCGCATGATTGAACTCAGCAGGTTCACTTGTTCGCGAGTGTTGTCCGTGGACTTGACCTTGAGCTTGAGACTGAGGCTGCGACTGGGTTAGAGCTTGAGATTGACCGATAACAGGGCTGTGTTGCGGCTGCACTTGCTGCGGTGTAGGCTGTTGGTGCTGGTGCTGTGGCTGTGGCTGTAGCTGTTGGTGTTGGTGTTGCTGATGCTGTGTTTGCTGCGCCGGAGGCTGCTGCTGCTGCTGCTGCTTTTGCTGCTGCGTAGATCCAGGCAACACAGCCTGTTGAGCTTGCGTTGGTTGGGGCAGTTGAGGCAGAACTGGCCCTCCTCCGGCAGTCAGATACTGAGCTCCCATTGGTGTAGTGACTCTGATGGGATTAGGATCATGTGGGTCCATAGAACACTCAATTCGGTAACCTTCAGGTAGGAACGTGTTAAACCCTTGAATCAATTGTTGGTGCCCGCGGAACAACGAAGAGACGCGGTCAATCACACCGGTTGTATTCAACGTCTCCTTCTTGAAGTCTTTCATGATATCCAGGAAGTGATTGTAAACATCAGGCCGATCAGCAAAGTGCAGCTTAACCTGGTCGAGATAAGTAAGGGCATCCGAGACATTTAGAGGGCGAAAGGCCCCGCCCCCTTGTTGATGCTGCTGTGCCTGCTGCTGCTGTTGTTGCTGTTGCTGCTGTTGTTGCTGCTGCTGCGCAGTAAGCGGCGGTGGAGCCATAAAGCCCATGTGCGGCTGGTTAGACTGCTGTTGACTTGACTGCTGGCTTTGCTGCTGAGGCGCCTGGGAGGTCGACGAGAGTTGCACTGCAGAATTAGCTTGTGACTGCGCCTGACTCTGAGATGGGGTCTGAGTCTGTCCCGGAATCTGCGACTGATGCAGCTGGGACTGCCCGTATTGGTAGATTGGTGGCATGTAGCTCATGTGAAGCATATCCTGGGCACCCTGAACGGCAGTAGCAGTAGGTGTTTGTGAAGAAGGTTGCTGCTGCGGCTGGCGTGGCTGCTGGGCCTTCCCTGGGGTCGCAGATGCATGATGTGACATATAATAGCCGTAAGGCTGCGAAAACTGCTGACCTTGAGGAATAATAGATGGCAGCGTGGGAGCATTGCCATGCTGCGGCTGACTGTCACCCGCCTGACCATGCTGGGAATTTGGCACCTGATCGCGAATACTATCTACACCAGGAACGCTCTCACCAAGACTGGGGAGCTGGTAGCGATTCTGCTGAGGCTGAGCTGAATGAACCTGTCCTTGAATGCTAGGCAGTTGGAAGGAATCACGAGGCGCTTGAGTAGCCTGCTGGTTCGGAGGTAGAGACTGAGGCAACTCCTTCCCTTGCGTCTCCTGCATCATTTCGTGGGACTGAGGCTGTTCAGTTTGCTGATGACCATGTGCCTGTTGAGCCTGCAGTGGCTGGCTATGAAGCTGGGGCGCTGACTGCTGGTCCCCTGGTTGGAAATTAGCAGATGAGTGTTGCGAGTGATCGAGAGGCACACTTGGTAGGCCTGAATTATCTGTGGTTGAACTTTTGCGGCTTTCCGCGGGTGTTGAAGAGGCTGTCATTTGCGACGGGGTAGCTCCAGCGCCGACTGATGAGGGCGCCAATGCGGTTGTCATATTAGGAGAACTCGAGTCTGGACCACCTTGTTCGAGGCTCTGAACTCCAGGAAGTTGATACTGTGAAGCACCGCTAGTTTCGGGCTGAGCACGGTTGTGTACCCCAACAAGCGACGAGCCAGGAGGGAGCCTTTGAGCACTTTGCTGCCCGCCGAGTTCATTACTTCCAGAGGATGCGCCATTCTCAGGCCTTGACTTCCTCTGCTGCGACTGCTGCGGTACTCCCGCCCATTCCGATCCGTTGGAGGCCATTCCTCGCGGGGTCGGGGCAAAATACAGTGGGAGATGAGAGTCTACTTTGTCATCCATGTAGCCCTCTTCACAGCTGCAGATCACTTGTGCATATATAGTTCGTACTAGCGCTCTGCCTCAGGTGTCACCATAAAGCTCGCTTTCCTAAAAAACGCCCAGAAAAAAAAGGTATACGTTTGGGTTGATTTACATTTTTTCCACGCTTATTTACACAATATAGATGTTTTCAGTGTTTATATCGATTACAAGAAGCCTACGCACACATATTTCAAGGTCATTTGAGATATCGTACCAGATACCACTAGGAATGCCTCTTTAATTTTGTACAATTTCTAACTCTTGGATCTGAGTCTCTAATTTGCACGTGTCCATAGACTGGGAAGTCGTCCATCGCCGTTGCCATTATCGCTCGGTGCCCCTTTCGGCGTAGGTGACTCTCTCTAGTCAGCTGTAACGCTCTGTCAGCACATTTCTGAAGCTCGAGGAGGGAAGGCAGATAATAATTCTCCAAGATGAATGCCCCCGATCGGTTCGAGCTCTTCATATTACCAGATGGTGTCCCAAAGGTGAGTGTTGCACCAGATCAGCGTATGCCAAATGCAGCCATCTTTAAGTTTGAGCGCGAAGATCACACGCTGGGTAACATGCTAACCGAACAACTTAACCAGGATCCTCGTGTACTGTACGCAGCCTACAAAGTCGAGCATCCTTTGTTCGCCAACTTTGTGATGCGCATACAGACCGAAGATGGCTACGCTCCCAGGGAGGCGCTGAAAAACGCTTGTAATGCACTAATCGGACAGCTCGGCGTTCTGGGCCAAAAGTTCCGCTCAGAATATGGCCTCAAAGCAATGCTAGGTACAGACGAATGATAATTAATACGTATTGTTATATTTGCATATAGTGACATCATCATTACAACAGTCGCCATCATTATCACTCTAGTCGCATCGCAGGCCTGCTGATTACTGCATGCTTCGGTTCATGTCTACGTCGACTACCCCGATCACAGATGCGATTCGGCGCAAGGTGAGCGAAGCCTTGAAACCGACGTTATTAGAAGTGGCGAACGACAGCCACCTGCACTCCCATCACGCGGCCATGAGGAACTCTACCAACGTTGCAGAGTCGCACTTTCGCTTGACCATAGTAAGTGAAGCTTTCGCAGGAAAGACCCAGCCTATGAGACACCGCATGGTGTATCAGCTTCTCGCACCCGAGATGCAGCGCGAGAACGGCGTTCATGCTCTGCAGCTCAAAACGAAAACACCCGAAGAATGGGGCAAACTAACCAGTCAGACGTAATTTAACGCGGTCTGCATTATATAGATAAGTTAACGACCAAAGAGCGTGCCCGGCACGCGGAGCGGTCACTCCTTTTTTAACCTGTCGAGATGATGTTTGTGTTTAAGCCTTCGAGGTCTTGGCAACAGCCTTGCGAACGGCGAACCGGCGCTGCTTCTTCAGCACAAGAACTTGGAAGCGCTCGAAGTCAGTGAGCTCGCGACGACGCTGGCGCTGGGCAATCTTCTTAGCCCAAGAGGACTGGGTCCACTTGTCCTGGACACCGCTGGCGGCCCACTTCTTTGCAAGAACAGAGGTTGATACGCCACGAGGCAGCTTGGGAACAACAAGCGGAGTGAGGGTGGCCTGACCGAGTGTCAAGCTACGACGCTGCACTTCGGGACCATCAATCAAAGCACGGTTGTGGTCGATGATCTCCACAATGGCTGCTAGTTTACCGGCATCCACGCCACGGTCGATCAATACGACGCGGCCAACCTCGACAAGGCGCCAAGAGCTACTCTGCACACTCGAGGTGGACATTGGTTCTGTTGAGATGAACTGGAATCACTGTCTGGTTACCGCGATGGAGGTGCGGTCCTCGTGGCACATATCTGAGTAAGCTAGCACCTAAGCCCTAAAACCCATAGTTGAATCAACATTACCTAAGCTGAGATAGCCTGATTGACAAAAAGGCATTTGAGCCACATTGTTGGCTTAGGTTTAAATCCAGTGATGACTATAATTTGCGGTTGAAGGCGCACACGAGGCGCTGTCATGAGAGCAACTACATTTAGTCTGAGGGCTCGTATATAAATATCTATCTATTTTAGGATTTTACACCGAGGGAGGTGCAGATGTTGCTGGGATGATACGAGGGGTGCTATATTTTTCCGGCTCGTGCGCTTCTTCCCATATTCTTTTCATCAATGGCTCGGCAACCTTTATGTCAACATCCGCGGCCCATAGCACATCGAGGTGAGAGTATAGTGGCAATTCCACAACCTTGTACTTGACTGCCAACTCTCTAGACTCTAGCCGTTCAAGCAATTTGGTTGGAGGAACAAGATTGTCGCGCCCACATGTGAAGAGAGTCATAGGAGGCATGCGATCGTCAAACCAAGGCTCAGATTCGTCCTCGAATATACATCGCCGTTGAGCAAAACCCCCTTTTCCCAACCACCATCGCATCAGCTCACTGCTAACGTACACGGGGCAAAAAATAAAGTTACGGTCTCGATAGTTGCGATCCCATAAATTATCGTTCCAGCCAAGCATGTACCTGAACATTACGTGCGCGAGAAATGTGAATGCAGGTAAGGGAACGAAACTTCTAGCTCGTCCCATAGCACCCAGAAATGAACGGTAGCCTATGAGAAGATGATAGATCCACTTATCACGGCGAAGAAGCCGCAGGAACCAGCGATCCAACAATTGACCACCGTATACTGCGGGAGCCAATGCCACGAATGAGGACAGTAAGGGGCCCATATCGGGCCGGCCATGCTTGGAAAGACCCAAGAAAAGCTGGGTGGTACCCTGCGAGTGTCCTACAATCGCAATTTTTGCGGCACAAGTTTTAGACCGAACATGATTTATCATTGTGTGAACATCGATTGTTGCTAGATCCCTCATGGACCATTCCCATGTTTTTGTTGACCATTTCCCCCTCTTAGCCATATTCTGAGCATGGAACCCGCCGCGATTATTGCCGAGCCAGACATCAAATCCCGCTCGAGCTAGGGTGAAAGCTATGGAGCTGGGACCAGCTGTGCAATACGCAGCTGATGCCTGCATGAGTCCAGGGACGAGTAGGACCGGATAACATGGTTGGTCGCCGGACACTCGTGGTACAATACGTCCCATTGTGAGTATATACCCATCTTCTGTAGTGACCAAGTGTTCCTCGAGCTCAAAGCCAGCAAGGCGGACATAATAACCGAGGTCAAAGGTAAGCTTGCGATCTTCAGGTGTGCATCTGACATTTGGGTCTCTTTTTTTCTTCGTTGACAACGCGTAGGTCACTAGGGCACATGTTAATAAAGTTAACAGATACCAAAATGTGAAAATGATCGACGTAACGGCGCAAAAGCTATGTTTAGCCGTCGACCATGCGGGCATGGCCGAAGTTGATGCGAACGCGGTTCCTCCGGCGAAGCAGTCAGCACACGTGACTCGTCCACAATGCTTTCTTAGCGACATTGCACTGGGATTTTACCCGAGTGACGTTCAACCTAAAAAGTTCAATCGCATAGCTCAGACCTAATTTAAAAATTAAGGCTGCTCTTATTATTATCTGAGATTGCCATATTCTAGTCAATTTTGGTCTTTCATGAATACAAAGCTTTCAGAACCGCTGAAACGATGACATAACTGTGAAATTTCCCCATGAGCGGTCGCTTCGCAGCGAGTGTAAGACTGGTTCAGGGTCGCCTGGAACTAGTGGCACCAGCTATCTTCAGACCTACGCTTCCGAAGCATAACAGCTTTAAGGACCGGCAGTCGGCGATGGGCAAGCTTGATCGGAGCCTACTGTTCGATCGTCTAAATGCGCATCAACGACACCTCATATTTAGACCGTCTAAGCGTCAAAGTGGTGTCAACGCTGAAAAAGTGATTGTTGATGGTACAGAAATCAAGCCACAGCGATATCGTGGTCTCCCGTCCCGGTCGGATCTTCAAACAGTGATTTTGACCTCACGTTCGGCTAAAGACCTAGATGTAGCTCTTGCGCTGATACGAACTTTCAGAGACCATGAGAGACTACAGAACAACTTGCGGCGCTCGCATATAATCACTTTGTTGAGAAAAGCTGGAGAACTTGGCGAGTTTAACAAAGTTTACTGGGCCCTCACAGTCGATCGAAATCGTTATCAGAGGTTACTGGGCCCTTATTTCTATTTGGAGGCGCTGAGACATTATGTACTCAGGGTTCCTTTCTTGAACCACAACTCGAAGAATATGTTCTACCGTCTTCATTTGCGCAGCCCGGTAATTCCCGGTCGCGACCTTTGCTTGGTATATGCTCTAGCTGCATATGGAAAGAAATTTGGTAGCGAGCATGCTGAAAAACTTCCGGAGGTTCTTGAACGCACCATTTCAACTTTGAGTAAAGGAAAAAGTGGCATCAATAAGGTCGACGTAGCACTTGGTCTTGCCGCCGTTGAATTGCTGGGAGCCGATGGCAAGAGACTTGAAAGCGCTCTGTCTGACCTATATGGAAAAGCTGAGGATCTTAGTGCGACTACAGTTTTCACTGTTAAAGAACCGGCCCTTTTCGAAAACGCTGGTGAGAGAACTGTCGAGGACGCAGCAGACCTTGAAGAATCCGCCACAATAGAGGAGCTAGGATCTGAGGTTAAGAACGCTTAGCTATTCTCTTTTGTATATAATGTGCGTATATGGCTCAATCTACGTGTTGTGAAAACATTCATCATCATACTGTAATGCGTAGGTGCATATATTTCAATGGCCGTTGTGAGTAATCTCTAACTTAGATCTCAGTATGGCTACTAACATCACTTGGCACCCAGGCTTGACTCACTCTGAACGTGCAGAGCTGACGCGACAACAGGGAGTAACCGTATGGTTTACTGGTTTGAGTGCTAGCGGTAAGAGTACAGTTGCTACTGCTCTCGAGCAGCATCTCCTCCAGAAGGGAAAGCGCGCCTACCGACTAGATGGCGATAACATCCGCTTTGGTCTTAACAAGAACCTTGGATTCAGTGAATCTGATCGCCAGGAGAATATCCGTCGGATTGGCGAGGTTTCTAAACTCTTTGCGGATGCTACGCTTGTTTCAATAACAAGTTTTATCAGTCCCTATCGTGCGGATCGCCAGCAGGCCCGACAGTTGCATGATGAGAGTGGTCTACCATTCGTCGAAGTTTATGTTGACGTTCCCTTGGAGGTTGCTGAGCAGCGAGACCCGAAGGGACTATATGCAAAGGCTCGCTCGGGCGAAATCAAAGATTTTACGGGGATTAGCGCCCCTTATGAGGCACCAGAGTCGCCTGAGATCCGTTTAACGCACGATTTGACCGTTGAACAAAGTGTCGAGGCTGTTTACAACTACCTTGAGGCTCATAAGCTCATCTAGAGAGCAAAAAATTAGAGCGTTCTACTACAGATAATAATCAACTTTCTTGTTGAGTGGCTGGGAATAGTTTCCGTAAGAGAGGTGCTATCTGCTTGCGTGATGCCGCAATATTGCGCTGGTCATAGACATTCACTGGTCCATCCTCCCAGATATGAACCAGCTCTAGGCTAGGAACTAACGAGGGATCCAGACTTCCGACGATCGACAGCTGACGGGTGTACTTACCCCGTATCATACCAGATGACAATGCTACCATCTTGTCGAGACCCCTCGAGGTTTTCATTTCAGCCATAGCACTCGCAAATTGAGGGAACTGGGTCTTAATCTCCATCATGTCACGTGGCAATGATGAGATTCCAATGGTCCCCCATTGCTTGTAATCTTTCAAGAGCACCTCCTGCGGTGAGAGCCCCACAAGGTCTTTCTTCAATGCAGACATTTGACTGAAAGCTGATTTATCCGAACCACCCAAAAAGTCTATAATCTTTCTGTCCAATTCGGTTGTTTTGGGATTGGTCAAGTTTTTAGAGTCCATCATGATCGGCGCGGAACACAACTCTCGAAGTGCTGTATCTTCCTTAAACAAACTTGAATTACCCAGTCCAAGCTCACTGACAACAAGACTCATGCAGCTTGCTGTTTTTTTCATTACGGTTTCTTTTGGAAAGCTTTGCGTCTCGGGCTCATGATGGTCAATAATCTTTATTACTCGGCCCGGAACCGTGGATTCGTTATGATCAACCAAAAATAGTTGCGAGTTTTGCGAGAGGGACTCTTCGTCAACGAATCTCAGCCATTCAGTAGATAATCCGACTTTATTAAAAAGCCAGATAATATCTTTACGTAGTCTCAGTTCTGCTCGGGGGATCTGTATGAGTGGCACAACGACATCGTCCTGATGGGCTCGCGAATATAGATATGCTGCGACAAGCGCTGAGCAGCAAGAGTCCATGTCGGCGCTTTCGTTTCCAACAACATAGAGAGATGCCTTCGCCTGGCGCGAAGCCTTGACAAATTTTAACATTCCGAAGTGGTGATAGGCAGGTGGGGGGAGGGGGGGGGGGACCTGCTGCTTAGTTGAACAACATCGACAAAGTGCAGCGCAAAACGAGCCATCTCTCACTCCGAAAATTATATAGTTAGAGTTCCGATAGTTCCGTTTGACCAACATGGAATTGGAAAGAGCGCAAGAATCTTTATGTTCTCTTTAAGGAATCTAGTCTAGCTTCTAGATTGCTCAGGTCGTCAACCCGTGCTTCCGTAGCATTGGCAGGCTGAGCAGTAGGAGCATCGCTCAATTGCTGTTTCAAGTCAATTCCGATCTCGTCCAGCACCTTTGAAATGATCTCGTCCTGTTCTTCTTCGCCTGCTTCTTCATCTTCGATGCCATCAATCGCATCGTCCATCATCTCTTCGCGCTGATCCATCATATCTGTCTCTCGCTCGAACTCCATAGCAATACGAGACAGCGCAGGTAAATTCATTGAACGGTTCATAGTGCTCATCAAGCGCGCCGCGCCTTGCATACTTCCCATCATCTGTTGGTTCCCTCGTACCGTTTGAATACGCAGCGCCACCGCCTGCAATTGGACTTTCATGCGATAGAATTTCTGAATATATTGTCGAGTACGCACAAGATCTTTTGCCATGATTTGGACGCTGGACATGTGATCTTCACGGGCAGCCTTCTTGATATCCCCAATCAGTTTTCGCTCCTGGGACTCAAGCCTCCCCCGCTCACGATCCAGCTCACGCTGTGTGCGCTCAAGAGTGCGCTGGTATTTGCGTAAGCGCTCTGCTGGCGTTTCACGTTTACCAAACGCCCATTCAAATACTTGCATACCGTCCGGCTGCACTCAACAACACTGTGCGTAAACGATACGCGTAAGGCGATACTACACAGGCTTGGCTCTGGCTTGGTAACGGCTATTATGCTGAGTTAAGTAATCAAGGTGGCGCAAAGCTGCTAGGCTGTGCAAGGTTCCTGGTGTGCATCTCTTCATGAGCTTACCTCAGCGATGTCAGTGCCCAGGTATAGCAATCTTCAATGGGCGCATACCCTATATATTA
Source organism: Wickerhamiella domercqiae (assembly GCA_001599275.1). NCBI lineage: Eukaryota > Fungi > Ascomycota > Dipodascomycetes > Dipodascales > Trichomonascaceae > Wickerhamiella > Wickerhamiella domercqiae. Next base: position 876,229 of record BCGM01000001.1, read on the forward strand.
TGCAATGCTTTCCGACTGGGCTCCAACGACGATGATTTCGAGTGGGTAATGGGGAATTTTATAGGAATGAAGCGCCGCTAGGTACTATTAGGTGATTGGGCGCTAGAATGGAGCTGTAGACTTCAGCGACCGAACAGTTTCTAGTAATAGATGACGTCACAATTGATGTTAAGTGGGAAATCCTATGAGCACAAATTAATCGTGAGATTCAGCTTGGGAGTCAGAAAAGAGGACTGCCCCGCTGTTATGACCCCAGACTTAGCTGACGTAATCTTGTCGCCGGCCACGCCTCCTTCAACTTGAACAACCAGACAGGGTCAGTTGGAGAGCGTGAAAAATGACGGATATCGTACGCCAGACCGTTAATGATGGCGTCACAGGGGCACCATATGAGATGACGTACACCCAGTCCAAGGTGGTGGGCAACGGCTCGTTTGGAGTAGTGTTTCAGTCTAAGCTGCTGCCCTCTGGCGAAGAAGTGGCGATAAAGCGAGTTCTACAGGACCGCCGCTTCAAAAATCGTGAGCTGGAAATAATGCGCAAGGTTCACCATCCGAACATTGTCAATCTTAAAGCCTTCTTCATGACCACTGCGGAAAACGACGATGTGTTCTTGAACTTGGTCCAGGAGTACGTTCCTTGCACGGTAGGCGCAGAGACGAAATGGTTTGCGCGGGCGCACATGTCCGTCCCTAATCTGAATGTGAAGGTCTTAACCTACCAGCTATTCAGGTCACTAGCCTATATCCATGCTCTGGGAATCTGCCACCGTGACATTAAGCCGTGTAATCTGTTGTGTGATCCGCGCACAGGTGTCTTGAAGCTCTGCGACTTCGGCAGCGCTAAGATCCTGGTTCCAGGAGAGCCAAACGTGGCCTATATTTGCTCGCGATACTACAGAGCGCCGGAGCTAATTTTCGGTGCCGTGGACTATACCACCAAAATAGATGTTTGGAGCGGGTGCTGTGTGATGGCCGAGCTGATGCTTGGCCAGCCACTGTTCCCTGGTGGAAATGGCATTGACCAACTAGTGGAGATTATCAAGGTGCTAGGAACACCAACAAGGGAGCAGATCCGGCAAATGAATCCCAATCATTCAAGTGACCATCGCTTCCCTCAAATTCGGCCTCATCCGCTAACCCGGGTATTCCGACGTGCTCCTCCAGATGCTATCGATTTGCTGAGTTCAATGCTAGAGTACTCGCCGCAAGTGCGGCCTAGTGCTATTGAGGTGTTGACGGCTCCGTACTTTGACGAGTTGCGACAACCGGGCCTCACGCTACCGAACTGGCGCCATCCTGAGGAGCCTGATCGACCACTTCCTTCGTTATTCAACTTCTCGCGTCTCGAGTTGTCGATTCGGCCGGACCTGAATTCGAAACTCATTCCTCCGCATGCTGTCAACCAGCTTGAAGTTGATCCTAACAAGTACACCCCTATGACGGAGTCAGAAATCCGCGCTCTAGCTTCCTAAATGAATTAACGACATCTGGAATTAAAGCCTGTAGACTAGAGTTTCGCCCAGATTAGGCGCAGTGACATCCGCGCCCTTGGCCTCCTTGGCTAGGATTTTTGGAGGTTCGTCAAATGGCTCCTCCGACATTACGAACGTACCCCAGTGGACGCCAATCATTGCCTGGGCCCCCAAGTCGCGCATTGCCTGCAAAGCATCAGTTGGGCTCATATGCACGCTTTTAAGATGCCATCGAGGCAGATAGGCTCCACACGGTAGTAAGGCTAATCGAACGCCGCCGCCGTACTTCTGCGCTATTCCCTGAAACATTTCTTTGGCATAGCCTGTATCACCAGCATGGAATAATAGAGGCTTTCCATACCGTAAAATTAAGAACGAACACCATAGCGATGAATTCGAGTCCACAAGGGCCCGTCCAGACCAGTGCATTGCTGGAGTACACGCAACTTCATAGCCGAGCTTAGGGTCTACTCCAGGCATTGGAATGCGCTCCCACCACCCCATTTCGACAATTTTTCGATCGGCGGGAAGGTGCTTTGCTACGCCTTTGGGTACAACCCAAGTGGCACGCTGGTCAATGTAGCTGGCAGCTTCAAGGTCGAGGTGATCCTGATGATCATGAGACACGAGCACGACGTCCGGCTGAGGAATAGAGGCCACAGTACATGGCGGAGGCACGAGACGCTGAGGTCCGACTCGCGTCGAGATAACGCTGTTGCTGAACATGGGGTCTGTTAACACCGTCACGTTGCCTGGTAACTGCGCAACAACGCAGCTTTGACCAATCCACGTCACAGCAATTCTCTTGCGTGAAAAGATGTCGAACCACGACTCACGGCCCACTGACCAGTCCGGGGTCATGGTAGGTAGCGCTTTTCGCAGCAAAGCCGGGTCAACCGGAACTTGACCTGGTGGATGTAACCGCAGCAGCTCCGTTATTCGTCTGAATCCGAATTCAAAAAGTGTCTGGTGACGGTATTCTGGAAACGGGTTGGCCCAACGACCAAGTACTCGAATCGGAGCGTATTTCTCCTCCGGCAGCTCCAGGTCAGCACGGCCGTTGATCTGTCGTCTGACCTCTATCTGCACTGCTGCTGTGTATGCTGCATAGCCGCCGGCAGCGCCCAGCGCAAATTTATAGACTGGACGCATTTCACCGTCACCGCCGAGGTCGGAGTTATATATTTATTTCTCAACGACCGAGAGAGGTATTTGGTGAGCAGGCGATTGGGAGGGAGAAGGCAGTAGGAAATTAGGGAAAAGGCATCATTCCCAGGCCCCTCGAGGAAGCAATTTAAAATAACACTAATAGTAGCAGCAATCTCGCTAATCATGTCTAATTTTATCAGTTATAATTGCAGAGAGTAAGAGTAGTCGTCCTCCAGGTTCTGGGCCACCCATAGCGAGACACAGCTTAACATCACGCAACCGGCACTTGCTACGTTCTCGAATCCCATCAAAATTTGAGGCGCCCAATGGCCGTGAATGATGTATCTTAGTGTTAGAATGAGAACCGATCCTGCCAGTCCACCGCTCAAAAATGCAAATCCCATGAATAGCACAACTTTGGCTTGCCAAGAGTCGTTACCAGTACCGTATTCAGACCCAAAGGCCATTCCAGATTGAAGGCGAGATTTTTCCACCAAGTTAATTACGGTCATCCCCAAAGAGCTAAGCAGCAGTGGAATCCAATCAACAAAACCAACGTGTACGGGCCTATCTCCTTGGTCGTGATGAGCCGACCAAAGCGCCGAGTCCAGCATTGAATAGAATGCGAGGCCATACAAAGCGCCGCTCAAATATACGCCACCAGCACGCAGCGTCTGCGAGCTCACATGCGGTAAGCTAGCGAAGTGCAGCCGCAAGCTCATCGTAATTCGTCTCTCTGACTTTGGTGGATGACGTCACGCAGATAACCATCACCTGGCACTGAGTATTGTAGTTGTGGCTAGCAAAACGGCAGACTGCGAGGAAACTGGGAAAGATAATGATAACGACGGAAAACTTATGGTATACATTTGCAGATGGATCTATAGGACTCAGTGATATCTCCATCGAGCTACCGACTCACTCAAGAACCTTGCTAGTGGGCTCCAACGGAGCTGGCAAATCGACCCTGCTGAGAGTGCTGGCAGGTAAAACGCTGGCAAGATCGGGATCTGTAAGTGTCGATGGGCGTGATCCATTTAGGGATACGATGGCCGAGACTACATATTTAGGAACTGAGTGGGCTGCCTCCACAACCGTCCGTCGGGACGTACCGGTTACGCTTTTAATAGCATCAGTAGGTGGCGATACATGGCCCGACCGTCGCGACGAGCTTGTGGAAATCTTGGATATAGACCTCCGGTGGCATATGCATCAAGTTAGCGATGGCGAGCGCCGGCGTGTCCAATTATGCATGGGTCTCCTGCGGCCGTGGACTACGCTGCTTCTTGACGAGGTTACCGTTGATTTGGATGTGGTTGTTCGCGCTAGGCTACTGGATTTCTTACGGCGTGAGACAGATACGAGAACTTGTCAGGTCGTATATGCAACTCACATCTTTGATGGTCTAACGGGCTGGCCGACCAATATTGTACACATGCATTGGAGCACTGTGAAAGAGGTGGGACCGACTGAAGAGATTCTTCAGAGACACAATTCTTCTCCGAGCTGTTCTCTCAACGCATCTGGATCGCCTCTTCTCAGCCTAGCCTTAGACTGGCTGACCTCGGACTTAAAAGACCGTGGCAGCCGCGAAAATAGTCGCAAACGCGTGTGGTCTGAAGTGGCCGGGGAATTAGGTCTCGAGCATCAGGACCGTTTTGATTCGTACTTCAAACTGACGCGTGGACGCGCCTGATAATAATTGCCCATGTCGCGAACACTACCCCGTATTGGGGTTCGTATAACCTACGAGACTCAACGAGCCGTCGCACTGTGAATGTAGACCCCAATAACTAGAGAGCAAGTATTTCTGAAACGGAGCCTGTGGCTGATATTGATAGTAGTTTAGTGGATAAGGGGAATGCTGTAGCGGTTGGGCCCACTACAGCGGCCACAACGGGAAAGGACCCGCTCCTTCGCCACGTGATGTGCCCCTGCCCAGTATGAAGAACTCAGGCCCAGTTTCCCAAGTCTAAGCTAGACGGCTTAATAATGCTCGTATTTGTATATTTTCAGATCGACTAAGGACCTCGCCCTTCCTAACTAACACTCACACACCAACATGGACTTAGTGCTCGAGGCGTGCGATAGTCTCTTCTTTGACAAGCTATATGCAGCCATTGCGCCAATCTCGAACGGCAACATGTTGTCGGAGGCTGCCAGTGCCGTTGTAGATGGGGCCGCCACGATCACGCGTTCGGGTAATGGCACGTCCTCATCTGGCTATCTGCCACTAGGAACGCGATTACTCGCACCGCTTGCGGCTTTGGATAAGCTCGGAACGTCTGATAGGTATGGTTTGTCTCCTCCGCAACTGGTACCGCTAACAGAGTGGACTTACAAAAGTGTACTTGGTCGCGAGAACCCTGTGCGCCAGGCCCTGTCGCTACTCATAGTTACTACTATTTTTGGCTGGATCCTTTACATTACGGTTGCAGCTCTGTCCTATTTCTTTGTCTACGATCCTGAGAATTTCAAGCACCCCAAGTACCTGAAGAATCAGGTAGCTATGGAGATTCACCAAGCTACGACGGCCATCCCCGTGATGACAGCGCTTACCGTGCCTTGGTTCGTAGCGGAGACGCAGGGCTACTCTAAGCTCTATTGGAGTACCGAAGAGAATGGTGGCCTGTGGTACCTGGTTCTCCAGTTCCCACTATTCCTATTTTTCACTGACGCGTTAATTTACATGATCCACCGTGGCCTACATCACCCTCTGCTCTACAAACGTTTACACAAACCGCACCACAAGTGGATTGTTCCCACTCCGTTCGCGTCGCATGCTTTCCATCCGGTGGACGGTTACTTCCAAAGTATACCGTATCATCTGTTCCCTTTCGTCTTCCCCCTTCAGAAGACAGCGTACATAATGCTATTCACAATTGTCAACATCTGGACTGTTATGATTCACGATGGTGAATATCTCGCCAACGACCCTATTGTGAACGGCAGTGCGTGTCACACAGTTCACCATCTTTACTTCAACTATAACTATGGCCAGTATACGACACTATGGGATCGTCTTGGTGGCTCGTACCGACTTCCAGACCAGGAATTGTTTGATAAGTCACTCCGCAATAACAAAAAAACCCTTACGAAGGAACTATCGGAGATGGAGCGCATCATGACTGAAGTTGAAGGTGAGGACGACCGCGTGTACGTGACGGCAACGGACAAATCTTCGGCCCGCAAGCGCTGAGCACTCTACCTTCAATGACGAGAATTTTTTCTTAACCTGAACACCTTGTATTAACTTAGCAGCAACGACTTATGATATCTACAATTCTTCCTCTTCGGGTGCCAATAACGATACGTTCGGCGGTCGTACTGCAATACCATGCAGCGGTGCTGCGTCGAAAAGCTTGTGACCGGCCACTGTACCATTATTCTTCCCATCAGCCGAGTCCAACTCGACACCGACCCAGACACCGCTGGGGAGACCATCTATGGGCCCAACATACCTTATTACTCCTCGAGCATGGCGCCCAGACTTTAGATGAACGATCACCCTCGCATTTAGCGCAAAGTCATCAACTTGATTTGCAGCGTCTAGCATACAAGGTTCTGGCACTGACACTGAACCAGGCCCAAATCGGCCCAGTTTATTTTGTCGCTTCCAGGCCAGAACGCTATCTTCCCTCTTCTCGTACTCACTCTGCGGAAGCTCAAACTTCACCACCTCATCCCCACCAATCTGCGGCTTCTCGGATGGATCTCTGAGATCGCCGATGAAAAGATGCCATCCATTTCTGACTCCGGTGTCTGCCAATGTGTCGAAACTGTTCGCTGGACGCGCTTGGAGCTCTCCAAACTCATTAGAAACCTGAAGCTCTTGGAACGCAGGAGGAATCCCTGTGATCGGCTCCATTTTTTTAGCAAACTCTTCAATCGTCCATTTTAGTGAAACTCGTCGGTCTCCAGTAACTAGCTCGCTGCTCACAGTTGCCACAACATCCATCAATTTTGTTCAGTGACTATGCGTAACTATGATAAGATAATATGACATCCGTCTAAGCTACAAACTACGTCTCAACCAAACATCAGCATTTCGGTATTGAATAAAGCCAGATATGCCTCCTAAGCCAGAAAAGGGAGGTGCAGGCCGCGAAGGGAGTAATAATTCGGGTGATCGTGGTGACCGGGGTAGGGGACGTCCTCATGGCCCTCGGAAGGACAACTACCCAAAAGGCCGCCCTCGTGGTGGCCGCGCTGAAGATACCCAAGGAAAGAAGCGGTCTCGCGATACGAAAACCCTGGAAATCACCGAGGGTGAGGGCGAAAGACGTAAATTTGTGCCCTGGCTCGGTGAAGAACGACCCACTAAGGCGCCCATTCTTAATTTGGACGAGTGGAAGAGCCATAAAGTGTTTGTCGAATTTGCAGGCGGGCGTCAAGTGGAGGGGATCCTGACAGGATTTGACAGCTCTATGAATATGATTCTCGAGGAAGTGCTGGAGGATTTGGGTAGTAATGGAAACCGTCAGCTTGGTACAGTTATTCTAGTCGGTGCGCAAGTACAGAGTGTTGCACCAATAGAATTATGATGGAAATAGTGTACTTTGTAAAAAAAAAATAGTAAATCTTAAAAAAGTTCTAAAATAGAGCCCAGATGCACGAGATCGCACATGCCGACATTGTGTAGACGTTCTTGTTCCCGTCAACTGAGATTCTTACTACCCTCCCTCCCCCCACCCGTACCCAGGCACACAGAGTAAGTAATAAGCAGGTATCATATCGATCCTCATACTGACGCGACTTAGTTTATGAACTTCGCGCAGAGTCTTAAGCATGCTCGCCAGGAGAACTTAAAAAGGCACGAACAGGTTTCAAACCGGAAGCCTGCGTTTGCTCAGTCAAACTTGGGCCAATCTGATTCCAAAACTCGCGTCGAATTTGATGACACGGCTATAGATACTGATGATTCTTCGGGGATCAGATTAGTTTCACGATACTTGTCGCGTTCTGAGGTTGCCGATGCATTTGAGGCATGCGAATTGATGTCTTTGACAAGGGTGTTTCAAGAAGTGCATCCTCCCCGCTTTGAATCTCCTCCATATTCAAATTTCATCGTTTTGGGCGTGGTAGCACGACGGAGTGAGGTTCGTGAGTCTTCTTCCGGTCGTGGTAAATACGTGATGCTATGGTTGAGCGACCTAAAATACGATATAACCTTGGCCGTCCATGGCAAAAGCTTTGAGAAGTACTACAAGATACGACCAGGAACGCTAGTGGGAATACTCAACCCACGCTTTTACACACAGCGAAGTGGCGCACTTACACTATGTATGAGCATATCCCGAGACAATTGCGTTATTGAGATCGGCCAGGCTAAAGACCTTGGACAATGCGAGGGGTCCTCTGCTCGAGGGACTTCAAAAGAGAGCCGCTGTCGCAACTGGGTTGACACCCGTAAAACCTTCTTTTGTGAATACCATCAGCAGCAGAGAACAAGTAGAGCAGCTTCCAAACGGGCAGAAATGAACTCAATTCCTACAAGATTGTGGGAACCGCGAAGTGGAAATCGCGCTATGACCGTCGTACGCGGCGGGGCCGTCAAGTGGAAAAATGGCCTCCAAGTTGACTACCAAGCACCACTGGAAACGAAGCCCGCGCATTTCGAACAGGACCCGTATGCTACTACAGGGCGAGTGGGGAATGCTCCAATTGGTCGCATATTCCAATCCGGTGGCTCCCGCCGTTCATTTCTAGGAGATGTCGAGGGAAGATTTGAGAAACCATTTGCGAAGAAGGACAATACAACCCAGAAAAATAAGCGAGTCGCTGCTGAACTAAAGGAAGAAATTCTGATGCGCAAGCGACTGGCTGCACTTCCCGACGGCTACATGCTACGAGTGAACAACGTGGAAAAAAACCAAGCAGAGGGATCCCCTCCGAATGCATCTCACAAAGATAATCAATCGTTCTCAACATCTATGATTCGTCGTATTGGATTCAACCCGGCATTGATTGGACCCAAGGGCGCGTATGATCAGCCAAAAGCGGTTTTAACAGCTTCATCCGGTTGGACACCAGAGACAACTCAGTACCAAGATTCAGATAGCGACCTTGAAGTAGAGCCACCCCCAAATGGTCCACAGTAAAGCTCATTGTTTCAGAATCCAAAATGTAAAGTTGAATATATTTGTATATTACATGTCTAATCTAAGTTTAAGCGGAAGTATTAACAACAGCTTGACGGGTGTTCGCCTCCTGCTCACGCTCGAAAGTAATGTCGGTCCAGATCTTGAAGGTTTCAGTGGTGTCAACAAAGTCGTGTGGGATCGGGTCCCACGGTTTGGGGTTCAGAATGTAGTGAATATTTTTCACCGTCTCATCATTCCATACGTTTGGGTGAATCAGTTTGATAGTTTTCAACGCATTATATTTGTACGACAACGGAACCCACAGATCTTTAAAGACATCTGAGAGTAACGATTGATCGGCAAAATCATAATTAATGGTATTTGGAGAATCCAGTGCGCTCACTATTTTGCGGAAATTTTCTTCGTTAGGTATCACTACCTGAAGGCCGCCGTTGCACATACCTAATCCTGTATTTGTCGGAGGCCCCTGCCAGCCATCCTTCTCACTATAGTGAGTGTAGGCGCAGTTTTCGGGGATCCAGTTGGAAGGATAGTGAGGCTTTTTGTAAGGATTGCAAACACAAGCATGAGATGCCGCAAACGGGGCAGTTTTCGGATTTAATGGTATTTCCATTAGTTCGTCCATATTTTGGACCACAACCATATCGCTGTCAAGCTGGCAAACTCGGTCGAACTCTACCAGAGAGAATGGCTGTAACTTGGACCAGCAGTCGTAAAACCGAGGATCATTCGAGTAATCCTTGTCATTTGTCGGCAATAGGTATTCGATCTGTTTTTTGTAGATTCCATGGTCATCTAGTATCTTCTGACCTTCTTCTTCGAACGCCACCGTATATAAAACCACAAGAGGGAATTTGGACCCAACTTTTTTCAGAGAGTAGTTGAGAGTCAAAACACCTTGTATATATTTGGTATTGGTGACAAGAGTAGTCCAAACTTTGGATTCGTCTGGCAGACGCTCCGCCATCATGTGCCTGGTCTAGGCTAGACCTTATGTGAAATGATTAGTGAGAGCAGCCTGTCGATCTTTGTTAACTAACAAATAGCGCACAGGATCTCATTCAATAGAGCGCCACTCATACCGATTTTACCACGGCATTTTACAAATTAAAATACACGGTCTAAAAGCGAAGGCTCAATAGTGACTATCAGAGGTGTGCAATGTGTTGTTGTTAAGACTGGCCTTGATATCCACCTTGGTATCCCCCTTGATATCCCCCTTGATATCCTCCTTGATATCCTCCTTGATATCCTCCCTGATATCCTCCTTGATATCGCCCTTGATACCCACCCCTTCCGCGACCACCTCGTCCCTGAGAGCCCTGGTGGTGAGGTGCGCCATACCCTCTGCTGTCTTGCTGTCCTTGGTAGCCGTTGGCGTACCCTCCATTGAAACCGACACCTTGGTGTTGCCGAGAGCCTACAAGAAGTTCTTCCTGGTTACGAGGATCTAGAAATGCAAAATATCCTCCCAAATTCAATTTTCTCGCCTCCCCAGGAGTATCTTGGGGCTTGTAACGTCGATCAGGACGATCATCACCACGATCGCTTCTGGAACGCCTGAATAAAATGTTGTTCATGTCATCCTCATTGAGAGCTAGGCTCCCTTCTTTGAAGCCTTGTAAGAGCATACTTTTAGGATTCCCTTGTGACGGCGTCAAATACTCAACTTGAACGCTTCGGTCCAGCGGAAGATCTTGGAAGTCGGGGCTGTTGGAGATGGGACATATGAGCGGCCTTTCAAGCCGGTAGGCCTCAGGAGAAAGGCGCTTGGCTATGCCTGCTAGCCCTCCACCGGCCAAAGAATGGAAAACACACTCGGTAGTATCACTGGTGTACAGGTTCGCCAGTCTCGATCTCATCATGTTTTCTGGTGATACAAGTAGGACTGGTTCTTTTCGAACGTTACGGTGGGACTCTGACGCACTCAGTTGTGGGTATTTTGCCCTTACAGCTGTCAAGAGTCGCTCTTCGTCGATAAAAGGTAACAGCGCAATACCCTGCCATGCCATTTTCTTGCCATTCATATCGATAGGGAAGTCAACAGGGTAAAAGTCAATAATTGGAGACTTCGGGTCGCTCATTAATGGGCGGAACACTGGAGGTAAAGTATGGCTCGATGCTGCCGGTAGAACACTCATAAGTTGCTCAAATGGTAAGAAAGGCTCAGTATTCTCAGGGAATTCAATCGTCAATGTGCCTATATCAACCTCTGCCATGTCTCTTGCAAATGGCGCATAGTGGTACGGGTAGAACCAAGTCCAGGAAGGGCACCCAATATAATAATACTTGAGGACCCAACAGATTCCCTCGATATAATGGTTGACAACCTCACGCACAAATCCTGGTGATTGCTTCGGATCTACTCCAAACTTTGTTCGATAATACCTATCGCGGTATCCAGGCTCCCAGAGTCGTACGTCATCCTCAGCTGCGACAGGCTGTTTCTCCTCTTCTGGTACATCTTCAGGGGCATCATCATTATCATCTCCAGTAACAGTATCCTCATCTCCCGGGCACTCGCGCTTAACTCCGGCTGTGGCATCATCCTCTTTTTTGACGCTATTTTCATCAGAATCTGGCTTTATCCCATTGCTAGCTTTAGACAATGCCACTTTATTTGCGGCCATTTCCGAGGTCGTCATGTGAATTGAACCCACAGATTCACCTTTGGCCGTAAACATGGGCATCGACTCGATAGGGACGGCAGGCATTTGCTGGGATTTGAACCTCTTAGCTTCCCGACGCTGCTGCTCATTGGCTGCTCTTCTGGCTTCCTGCTCACGCCTACGGCGAAAAATGCCATCCTCTTGCCCTCCTATAGCAGCTACGAGATATTGAGCACGCTTGAGATCGACCTCACCGTCACAAGTAACATAACCGCGCATGCGAGGCAGTACTGCACGCCATGCTCTTAGAATAACATCAATTCCATTTTCACGTACATCAAGAGAGGGCAAGTGAGGTAGAAAGTCATTACCACAAAAGAAAGCGATGAAAACCCAGTCATCAATAGCCCTCTCCAGATCAAAAGGGAATCCCTGCCCAGGTATAGCAAGCTCCACTTCGAGATATTGCCGTAGTATACCGACGTTAAGCCAGATATGTGGCTTTCGAGTAGCGCTTTTTGATGCTGTTTTATTCTGCGCAAATACATCTTCGCGGAGGATACGAAAGTTAGGCTCGTGGGTAGCCAGACCCAAGAAGATCAGATCAGCATCTAAGCCGTAAATGCAATGACTCAAGTTCGGGTTGTATTCAAAATCAGCACGCTGGCTTCGTATAAACTCCATAATTTTATGTTCACCTTCTCCTGGTACAGTAGCATCACTCACAATGACCTTAAGGTTTCGCCATCCAGGGTCTGAATTCAGCTTGTAAGCTGCCCAATATCTTAAAGCAATAGCAAGGCTGTCCATGAATGGTGTGCCGGGCGTGATCACGTTGGTATCCCATGCTTTCTTATGCTTAATCGCATCATCAATTATCTCGCCACGACGCTCTGCCTCTGCTTGTTTACGGCTTTCAGCTTCAGCAGAAATAGCAGCATCCTGAGCGCTGCGGAAGCGTCGAGACCGCTGCTGGTTCATTTTTGCCCGGGGTGCAACACCATCAACTGCCATCATCAGAACGTTACGCGGCTTCGCCAGTGAAACAACACGGTCTGTGAATCTAAACACTTCCAGCAGCATTTCGTCCTCTGTTTCCGGGGCGGGGCGACCCTCTGGATGAGTACAAGGATGTACGATGCCGTTCATGTCTAAGTAAAGATTGTCCAGCTCTCCGTTTTGGTTAGGCTGAGAATAATCCGCGGGAATAAGAACGCCGTTCACCTCGACAGGGTCATCCTCTATTGCAGATGTAATGATTTTGGGGTATCTTTGCGACAGCCATCTATAGAATGCTGGCACACCCATGCCCGCTACAGTTCCTCCTCACACACTCTCCCCAACTTAGTCAAGCTCAAGAGATGTAAATTTCGTACGTGTGCCGGCACAGCACGCTTGCAATGAGTGAGCAGTTCAGTTTAAAGTAGCGACAAACAATTAGGAAAGACCTGGTTCAAGTAATTGTTCAATTATAGGAATATCATTTCATGCATTAAATTAAAAGGGCTGTGGAGAGATTAGTTAGATCAGTTTTTCATTATCAGAGGTGCTAAAGATACCTTGTCGCAGCTTAATGGACATCCTGGCTAGCACTTCAACAATGTTTTCCCTGCACCACCGCCGTAAAGGTTCAGAAAAGGATGGCATCTCATCATATTGATGCTTTTCAGGAATGCTTTCGCAGTCCTCAAGGGGAGGCCCCTCAGGGCTTGGTGAGAGACCAAAGTAGCGTACCCGTAACTTCCAAATGACATGTGATAATATGATACCGTACTCAAGAGCGAAAACCACGATATATAAAACGAGTCCTAGAATGTCGATCTTACCCCCTGATACGCCTACGGCAGCGGTACTCAAAACGGCACCGGTGCTGTCGAGAAACAGGAAAAGGAAATTGATACCAACAACGCGGCCATGGCGCTTCCATAGTTCCCAGTAAGGTGGTAATAAGCCGACTGCTAGTAACACCGCCGCAATTATTCCTGGAATTAAGTTGGGCCAAGTAATACCTCTATTGTAGAGACTTCGCAACGGTATGGCTACGCCAGCTTCTATGCCAGCAATCACAGCACCGTAAACGACGAGAATCGTTACCGACTTTCGCACTGGAAGTTGTACCGGTGGGTAGTATAAGCTCTGCCAAAAAACCACCGTACCGAAGAACATGAATATATGTGGTTGCACAATTAGAGCTGTATTAGCAGTTTGAACCAAAAAGTAGATTCCAAATGGGATCCCTGAGAGGGAAAATAGGAAAAACATCAAGGGTGGCACACCCTCACAGTCTCTAACATACCAATTGCGGATTATCTGGGGGATGAGCTGAATGCACCATAAGACTGTTCCGACAGTTGCTAGTGCTGTAGCACTACCACTTGAATCAGGAGATCCCATTTAATATGTGGGTCCTGTGTAAGTACTCGGCAGGCTTTCTATCCGGGGAAAAGGTCTGTCTGCTTTATAAAATCGCGTGCAGATCTTGAAGGAAGGTAACGGCGAGCTTTACTTGAAGGGCAGGCAACTGCGCAATATGTCATCCGTGACTCTTCACCACTGCTTAGCCTTAGCGGAATCAGTAAAGAAACTGCTCATATGTGGCATATCGAAAGCCGAATGGTGGGAAATAATGTACGAGGTCCATGAGAAATAAAAGTACAAGTCAATTGTCGATGCTCTCGCCAGAAGTAGGAAGATAAAAGAACGACTTTACGCACAATCTCACGTCAGAACTGCTGACATCGCAATCAGTTGACAGTGGAATATGAGTTCGGAGAGCGACGACGATTTGCTTGCATTGGTGGATGGCTCGGATACCGAGGACGAGCGCCCCACAAAACGTCAGAAAGTTCAGGCAGCAAGTAGGAGTGATAGTGAGGACGACGTTGAGCGAGTACCGTACCCACTCGAAGGTAAATACAAAGATGCTGCAGACCGCGCGTATCTGGGCTCGCTTCCCGAAGTCGAGCGTGAATCTATCCTTTTTAACCGCTCGGAAGAGATGCAGCGTTTCGAAGAACGACGTTATTTAGCACAGCGAAGGAGACAGCAGCAACAGAGTGAACAGCGGTCAGAGCTCGAAGAAGCCGAAGAAGACGATGGTGAACCAAGGACTAAACGCCAATCTAAAACTACTGGAGTCACAGATACTACTAAGTCGAAACTCCAGGAACTGGCTAAAAAGCGCAAGGAGCGCGAACGGCGGCAGACTGGTGTGGACGACGGTCAAGACGACGAGGACCTTGGTTCTGATGCCAGTGAAGGAGAGAGCTATTCTGAGGGCAATCTATCAGAGAACTCAGAGGTCGAATGGGATGATGCTCCGTATGGAAATGATGAGAAACTTACGCTTGAAGATGTCAATCGCGCAAGGTGGGGAAAGACGCAGTTCCAGCGATTCAGTCACTATCCAGACTTCGACGAAGTGATCAAAGGAAGCTTTGTTAGGGTAAACATTGGCGTGCATCCGCGGCGACAAGTTCCGGTATACCGGTTGTGCCAGGTGCGAAAGCTAGTCACTGCACCCAAGCCTTACACGTTTCTAGATCGCACAGTTGACCAGGGGATAGTAGTTTCTTTCGCAGGTAGCGAGCGTTCCATCGAATTCGGCATATGCTCAGATTCACCAGTGATGCCGGATGAGTTTGAATTTTGGAGCCAGTCAATGTCGGATGCTGGACTCAGCCTCCCGTCGAAAAGGCAAATTATAGAGAAATATGAAGAAGCGAAAGAGCTGCGGAAGCGCTCACTCACGGCAGATGAGATTGCTTCAATGGTTGATCGCAGACAGCGTCTAGGAGGAACTCGCGGTGCTACAGCTGTACTTGAGAAGCATGTCTTACTGCTTGAACGTGAACAGGCTGAGGAACAAGGCGACGCCGTAACACTTGCGGAAGTAGACTCAAAGCTCGCACAACTTGGTGTCAATATTGATGATCAGAAAGGTGCAGAAATGCCTACAGTCACTCCTAAAATGGCCACACCGACATCCCGACGAGAGTCACGGAAGTTTACTCAAACTCAAACACCAGTGGGAGACGCGGAGATATCCAAAGCGGATCTTCGTCTATTTTTGTCTGTAGATGCAAACACAGAACTCAAACTGCCCATGTCTTCGTTGAATGATGCTATCAAGAGGGTTGATCTGCATATTGAAGTATAGCCGGGACCTAGGTGACAACTTATTTTGAGCTTCAATTCCTACGTTATATTGTAATCTCGACGGTGACATTCTGGAGTGCAACTTTTCGACTAGCGAAAACGAGAGTATCATCGTTATATAGGAGGATTTTCTACCAATGGGCTGAAGACTGTCTCAGCACGTCAGATCGCTTTGCTGCTCGAGCGACAGTTTAAAACGAGACATACGACCTTACATGACATCATTTTAGAGCGTTACACTTTTTCAATGTGCTTTGTAACGTTATCCCATCTCATCTACATCTCATCTCACGCTAACGGTGGTGTAAGGTACGTGGTAGCTTATCAGTGTTATGCTATTCACACACCATCCATACACAGCTTAAAAGCTTCACTGGATTAAATTCTAATATTCCTTCACATAAGATCCATGATTGCGTATTGATAAAAGTTAGCCAGCCAAGGGGGAGGGGTGGAATTTGAGGTCGCCTTCGCGGTGACACGTGCACTCTCAGTCTACCCCGCAAAATCTGGATACAAGGATGCCGCTAGAACCAAAGTTCTGTAGATATACCGAGATACTCACTGATAGCATGCCGAAACTGAACGAGATAAACGACTCGGAAAGTGATCGGCAACACTAAACAGCCGATAGGAGTGCAGAAGTGATGAACTTCTTAAGCATATATCGGTAATGTTGTGTGTCGGGCCCGCGGTAAAATGAGAAGACATCAGCCAGTATGCGCATGAATATTACCTAGAGTAGGCTTAATCGTGCTCATATTGTAGACATGTGAGTCTAGTTGCTTTTTCTCTGCTCACTTCTTCAATTGAGATGCCGCCGCTAGAGAAGCTCTGCCGGGGCAGCTTGATATTTGCGGGGTAGTACCCTTACCCTGAGCTAATCTCAAGAAGTTATATATGGGACATAATTCTCTTGTTATCGTATAAATTTCATAACCATGATCTTACTCAATGAGACCAGCGATGTTGTGATCGATGGCAAGAAGTTTGACACCTTCACGGAGCCTTCTGCAGCTCTCGCTCAGGAGAGAGCTGGCGTGACGTTCCCAGTCCGCGAGCTCACTTATTATTTTAACGGTGGGAAAGAGGCAACGGAGAAAATCGAACAACTCGAGCTGCGTATCGAGAGGGATCCTCAATTTAATCTCAGCAACTTCTACGATTGGACCAAAGAAGAAAATCGCGAGATTACGTTCAAGCACGTTGGCCGCATTTATCAATACCTGGAGGAACTAGGACTCGAGACAAATAAAACGCGACAGTTTCTGTCGTCTTTCGGTCTCGTGAACCCCAGTGCTCAGACCCGCATTAGTGTTCATTATGGTCTGTTCGTGAATGCCATTCGCGGTCAGGGAACTCCAAAGCAATATGAATACTGGAAGTCTCGAGGTATGATCAATCTACATCGTTTCTACGGCTGTTACGGCATGACTGAACTTGGACATGGCTCCAATGTTGCAGGTATTGAGACCACTGCGGTGTTTGATAAAGCCACCGATGAGTTTGTGATCAACACACCCACAGTTGCAGCCACCAAATGGTGGATAGGAGGCGCAGCACACTCCTCAAACCACACACTTGCTTTCGCCCGTCTCATTGTTGATGGCAAAGACTACGGCGTGTACAGCCTTGTGGTTCCGCTTCGTGATATTAACACACATGCAGTTCTCCCTGGAATTGCTATAGGCGACATCGGTAAGAAAATGGGAAGGGACGGAATCGATAACGGCTGGATTCAGTTCACCAACGTGCGTGTACCACGTACTTACCTCCTGCAACGTTACATTCAAGTATCGTCGGATGGCGTGGTGACTGAACCACCCCTCGCACAGCTAGCATATGGTGCCCTCATCAATGGTCGCGTATCGATGGCATATTACTCCTTTGTGCTATCTCGTCGATTCCTTACAATTGCGATCCGATATGCGGCAGTGAGACGGCAATTTGGCACTGATCAGGTAGAGACGAAGTTGCTAGACTATTCCTATCATCAGCGGAGACTCCTGCCGCTGTTGGCCCAGAGTATCGCGATTGAGGCCGGCGCTTCTGAACTCTATCGTCTCTTTTTTGAGGTAGATGAACTTCAGCAAAGACTGGATACAAAAGATGTTGCAGCGGTCAAGAGTACAATCGATGCGGCCAAGTCTCTGTTTGCTCTAAGCGCTGGACTCAAAGCTTTTTCGACTTGGGCAACTTGCACAGTGATTGATGAATGTCGTCAGGCCTGTGGCGGACATGGATACTCTGGCTACACTGGATTTGGCCAGGGGTATAATGATTGGGTCGTCAACTGCACATGGGAGGGTGATAACAATGTCCTATGCTTGAGCGCTGGCAGAGCATTGATTCAGAAAGGAGCTGATGTGTTGCAGGGCAAGGCTAAGGCAGTTGAATCTTCAGCCTATCTTAACGAGGCTAAGTCTAAGTTGAAAGGAGCCAAGCTAGGCAATCGCGATATCACAGATCCGTCAGTGATGATTGAAGCGTGGCATGCGGTCACAGGCCAGTACATCCTTAACGCCTCTGCCCACTACTTGGAGCTGCTAAAGCAAGGCAAATCAGCAACGGAAGCCTTGGAGGTGCTCTCCAGCGAGCGCATGACGGCAGCGCGCCTCCATACAATTACTTTCTGGACTGAAGCTTTCGCTAGACGCGTGAGAGGGGCGCAGGCGTCAATCAAACCCGTGCTGGAGAAACTGTGGCTGCTGTTCTCTTTATGGGAAATTGAAAAGGAGGCATCTGCGTTTTTGCGATCGGAGTTCATCCGCCCATCGGACTTGGACAAGGTGGTCGGCCTTGTTGATGCATCGTGCAGCAGTGTCCGCAAAGATGCTATTGGAATCACTGATGGATTCGGTCTCAGTGACTACTTTATAAATTCGCCCATTGGCACTTATGATGGCGATGTGTATCGCCACTATTTCGAGAAAGTAAAGGAGGCGGATAAAGCCGTGGACAACTATGCGCCTTACTTTGAAACTGTGCAGAAGCCATTTTTCACGCGCCAGACAGATCCAGTGCCAGTCCTGAAAGATATTTGAATTGAGGACTATTCTTCGAACCAGGTCATTAAATTTCAGTTCCAATTTAAATGCTTTTTCCCAATAAAATCTCTATCTAGCCGAATAACTTATTGTGACGGGTGTGTGTGTGTTCATGGATTGACAGGCTGCGGCCTTTTTGAGAATACTAGCTTGTGAGTAACGACCTGAACAACAGGAACTAGTGTAGAACTTTCCATCTTTAGGAGAGCAAGTGGCATGTTTAGTTTCTGAATAACGCCACGAAGTAATTGATGCTGGCCAATTATCAGCTCCAGCGGCTGACCGGCTTCTAAGTTCGAGAAATCGACATCGGTTTGGAGATTCCCCAAGTCCAAGAGCTCACCGTCGACGACTTTCTCTGTGGAGGGCACCGAGTCCAGATCAAGCTCTGTTCGGACAAGAGGACTATCCCCTATATTTATGACGCCTTGTATCTCTACCAATACAACTTGGTGTTCGCGTGGCTGTAGCTTCAGTCGCGCTGTTGGCATCACGCGACGACGCGTTCTGCTGGTCACGTAATCGAAATTAATATATCGGCAGAAATTCGAGACATTCGACAAAACGAGGGCGAGTAGTTCACGCAATGCCAGAGAGAGAGCCCAGTCTCTGGCGTACCTTCTGGAGTATAGTTATTGCTGTCATGGCTATCGGGTGGTACGTTACTGATAGTCCACTATGGGGATATCAGACCAGATGGACTAATGCCCGCTACATAAAATTCAAACTGTTCGATTCGCCCCGTGTGTACACGGAATCGGAGCTATCAAAATACACCGGTCAGGATACAAAACTGCCTATCTTGCTTGCCGTCAATGGAACAGTTTTTGACGTATCATCACGACCAGACACTTATGGACCAGCTGGGAACTATCGCTTTTTCAGCGGCCGCGACGCGGCAAGAGCTTTCGCAACAGGATGTTTTAATACCGATCTGACCTGGGATCTTCGCGAACTAGATAATGCTCAACTTGATGCTGTCGCTGGCTGGCATTCATTTTTTGCCAACTCAGCACGATACTGGCCTGTTGGAACAGTGAAGCATTCGCCACTGGCGGGTCCACCCCCTCCACCTTGTCAACGCGCTCAACGTCCGGCTTAATTTAAGCCAGCAAACTCTCGTACGGGACCGATCGATTCTATGTATATATTCCTTAAAAGCTGAGTTTCATATTGTTGTAAGCATTTATGCACTACTACTCAATTGACGACATTGAGACGGAGGGGCAACGTGTTCCAGCCACGTTCGAAGTCGACGTGCCTCGATTAGGATGGCTAAGAGGAGATGAGTCTGTACATCGGATCAGTCGTGAAAGTGGAACCATCGCAAAGGATACACGCCTAGATCTACCATTATGGTTGGCAGGCCCGTTGGCATCAACCCGTGTCAGCCCCGGAAGCGATGATGCATTTGTCGTCTTGGAAGAGCCGCAGGCTTTTACCGCAGACACACTCAATGCTCTGAAGAGCGGTCCCGCTAGTGCTGATTTACGCGAACAGAGTCCAGTATTCACGCATCTCGGACTGTACTGGCTGGACTTGTTTCAGTCCGAGGAGCTTTCTAGAGTATTATATGAAACAATTCAGGCACGAGCAGCCGAGATTCTAGATGCGGCTGTAGCTCAACGGGGTATGTCGCCCTCGCTGGATGAGTACGAACGTCAGTTGTATAAAGCATCATCAACAACTGTACGGGACCTTAAAAAATGGCAACGGTCATAATAATAGACTATTAAATGCGGCGAAAGCTAAGATGCATATTTTTATTATTTTAGAACAGCCCCTCATCGTCGTCGTCACCATCGTCATCGACTATTGTGTTGCGCTTAACGGGCTCCTCGGGTTTTTCCTCCTCCAGATCCGGTTTAGGAGAAGTCGAAGAGGAAGGCGGTGATGGCGGTGGAGTATCAGCACCTTGACCGTCATCGTCTTCCTCAATAAAGTCGTCATCTTCTTTACTCCTACGCTTTTTCGACCCTTTCCGACGCTTACGATCGGGCTCTTGATCACGTTCATTCGCTGCTGCTGCAGCGGCCGCCTCTCTCTCTTCTTCCCATTCGCGAGTCTGCTCTTGTAGACGTAAGCGCTCCTCTGCCAGAGCCTTTTCGCGCTGTTCGAGAGCTTCGCGCTTACGCTTACGTTCGAGTTCCCTTGCTTGCTCTTCCTCTTCAAGTCGCGCTTTAGCTGCTTTCAGCTTGTGAGAGGCATCGGTCTCATGTCTTGTTCGCTCGTCGCGAGCCTGCGTAAGTGCGTCTTGAATTGTAGCCTCGGCGAGCTCAGCACGCTCTTCCAAATCAGAAGCAGGATAGGGCGGTTTCTCCAAAGTCGCGAGTGACCGCAGACTCTTGATTGCCTCGCCGAGCCACTCAAGAGCCCGCTCAACTCTCGCAAGGGTTTGCTTGTTCGCTGGCAATCGCCGGATAGTATCAGCCAGAGTAAACTGTGCAAAGCAAACGTTGAACCTGAGTGCAGCAGTATCAGGGCTCAAAGCTTCAGCGCGCTTGGCATATTCTATCGATTTCTCCAGAGCTGCAGGGTCTTTATTAGAGGAGCCAAAAGCGTACCATGCTCTACCAAGAAGGGAGAGCACACCCCCAGATTCTGCCGCTGGAATTTTAGTTAAGGCGAGTTCATACAGTTCAGCGGCGCGGGAGTACCGTTTGAGCTCCATGAGAACATGGCCTGCATTTATAGCAGCTGGAGCACTTCCTGCCGAATCTGCCATCGCCTCTCGAACGCGTACAAACACGCTCAGAGCATCATCAAGGCGGCCTGTTTCTGCGAGAACAATACCCAGTCCCTGAGCGGCGTAAGCATTTTGCCCGTCCAGTGCTAACGCCTTTGTGTATAACTCTGTTGCCCGCGCGTACGACCGGTCTCGTCGCTCAGCATCGGCATCACTGGTAACTCGATGCTCGCGAGCATTTGAAGAGTATATATTTCCTAGCGCAACCAGAGCATAGCTATCATGACGGTCAACGTCCACCAGAATCTTTCGCCAGTTCTCGGTCTCTCGCTCATCGGCACGCTTTCCTGCTCGTTCACGTCTCAATACCCATCCCAAAAGAGTGCGGTATTCAAGATTTTTAGGAGTAGCTTCCACCAGATCTTGCAATTCAGTAATTACGTCTTCGCCTGATACAGACCGCAAAAACAAGCTGCGAGCGGCAGCATCAGGATACGAGCCTTCCATAGACTTATAGGCATCGCGAGCTTTCTCGAGTTCACCGCTAGCTTCCAGCACCCTCGCAGTATTATATTCGATGGTGACCATGCATGTCTCTGCGCCCGGTGCTGTTCCAGCTTTGTTGAGGCTCTCTAAAGCCTGCTCATAGGAGCCAGCAGCAAATTCCAGACCAGCAAGATTCACCAACAAGTTCGCCGAGTCGATGACCACTTCGCGTAGGTAGCCCAAAGCCTTGGAGGGGTCGCGTTTTTCAAACAACTGAGCAAGCATGATACGGGCCTCGGGTCTTTCTCCACCAAGTGCTACATATTTTTCAAGCATCGGTGCCGAATCTCCATCAGAAGACGAAATTAGAGCACCGGCATAGAACAATGCCGGCAGGCTGCGAGGTTCGCGGCTAATTAGCGCGTCTAGCGTGGATTTTGCAGCAGCAGTTACGCCCATACGATGTTCAACTTGAGCCTTCCCGAGGAGGGCAGCACCTTCTGTGCCGGCTAGACCATAGTATTCGATTGCAGCCGTATCGTCTCCCTCAATGTGGGCTGCTCGCGCGAGCCAAAACAGCGCCTCTTCGCGGATGGGGGCCCACGAACTCGACTCCAACGCAGCAGTAGAGATTCTTCTCACTTTTTCATAGTCGCCGTGGACAAAGAAGTAAGATGCCAGCCCAACCGCGGCCAACGGCGAGCGGTCGAGTTCCCAGGCTCGACGAAGATGGCCGAGTGCTTCGCCGTAAGCAGCGTCGAACGCTGCACCAACCGGTGGATTGTGCAAAACCGCGTCCAATTGCAAAGTTCCGAGCATTGCATGAGCATTCGCCGTTTCTTTAAGTTGCAGAGACCTCCTAAAAGCTGCCGCTGCGTGTAATGG
Organism: Wickerhamiella domercqiae; assembly: GCA_001599275.1. NCBI lineage: Eukaryota > Fungi > Ascomycota > Dipodascomycetes > Dipodascales > Trichomonascaceae > Wickerhamiella > Wickerhamiella domercqiae. The sequence goes on from BCGM01000001.1 coordinate 898,827, forward strand.
GTCGCCCAGGCGCCAGAAGCACAACCCAATACCAAGACGCGGATCGCATCCACTCTCCCAAAGATCTGGACGCCGTCTCAACATGTCCTGGTAGATACGTAGAGCTGGGCGGTAATTTTTCTTGTGATACAGGCTACGCGCTTTCCCCAGCAGTGCCCAAATGTTGCTCGGATCTTGTTTAAGGACTGCTTGCAAAGGAGCCTGCGAGTCTTTAAAGTTCCCAGCTGCAAGTGTTAGTGCTCCACGAGCTAAAAGCGCTGGTATAGACCCCTCAGTGGCAGCATAGGCTCTGTTGCCAGCTTCGACTGCTTGTGCGTAAGCGTTCGGCTTTTCAGGTGCGGGCGCATTTCTGAGGTCTGAGATGAGCAGCCATGCTGTGTATGAAGCAAATAAACCAGCACCGTCATCCTTAGCGGCGGCCGGAGTAGCCTGGCCGCGCTGAATCACCTCAGATGCCGACTCTGGGTGGTGAGATCGCACGTACGCAGCAGCGAAAGCGAGCCAATATTTGGCAGGGGCATTCTCGTTTTCGAGAAGCACGCAGATCTCACTAGGATCCTCGGGTAGGTCTTCTTCCAGATCAACCGTTAGGACTTCGCCATCTGTGGCTAGCGGCACCTCCAAGATCCGTGCCATGAACGACAAGTAGTTTAAGAGCTGTGCGTACCGCTGCTGACACTAGATTCCTCCCACATAGTCTAAATGCTTTATGTGTGATAGTTATTCAGCACCCTTGGTAGACTGAGTAATTTCGTTTTGAGACTAGTAATCATTTAATGGAGCAGGCAAGGCCAAGACAATGGCAAGCAAGGGACGGCCGGCTCAGGGCCGCAGGGTGCGCGACTTTTACATTCCCGGTCTTGTGAAACCTGGCGACTAGCTTGTCCCTAATTATTGGGCTGGGAAAGCATAATTAATCGGCTAGAATACATATGTGCCCTATCTGCTGGAGTCTGAAGTATTTACCGGCTCTATAATAACGCGTGCTGGCGTGTCCGCACCAGTCCCCATCGCCGTGAGCCGAGGCAAGTTGTTCTAGTCACTCGAGACTTTGAACCAAAGAGGAACTAATTGGATTTAGTAGATATCAGTCTTTGTTTTGGGGCATTTTTAACCGTGGCAGGGCCATTTCTGTAATGCAGCCGCGATGCGTCGACACCAGAGAGCTTTAAACCCTTACCCGTGCAAATCGTAATCCGCCTGCTTTCCTCCTTAGGTTCCAGTTACCTACTTTGACTGCCTAACTTTGGTAAGCTTGACTCTCACCGATAACGTAGCGGACACTTGATGGTGTTCGGACAAAAAGGGGGGCGCTCTAATGTGCCAGTATCACATGCAGATTCAAGGAATCCGCTTGAGCGCAATCACCACCACCATCACCAAAACCCCTTGCAGGCTCTAAAGTCTATGGGTGATAAGCTACGGCCACATACCGCGGTAACTACAACTGAAGAGGAACCCGGTGTAAGCGAGAGTGATGTGCCCGCAGGTACTGCGGCTCCCATTGCCCAGCACGCGAACCAGGATGCAATGAACGCAGGCTTGCGCAAGCAGCAAGGATCGACGTCGGGATCTGGGCGCCATTCCATTGAGACGACACGATCAAGCCGGTCATTTAAGTCTCTAATCTCAACGAAAAGCAAACGAAAGGAACCGCCTCGATCATCTAGACAAGGCAGTTCGCCGGCTGGCGCTAATCATGCTGGAGCAAGTGAAGCTCAGAAGAAGTTTGCTCAGGAAGATAAGGCCGAGGTTGCCGAGGAGAGGCCAAATGTCGACGGATCCGCGCCTGCCGATGATAGTAGCCTTGCTCGGCCTGATGCGGCTGAACACCCCGAGAAGTATCTCAACAGCGAGGCTGGGCGCGGTAGAAACGTTGAGAATGGCCCTGACTCGCAGGCTACTCCTGATAAGTCGAGATTGGCTTCAACAGAAACGTCATATAAGGCGACATCGCAGCAAAGCGAAAGAGTGCGACGCGTCATGCAGCAAGTGGAGAGCCCTGACACCCAGGCTCGTCAGGAATTGAGCGCGCCCAGTCCCCACGGGCCCCTCAGCCCGCGCTCTCCAGGCTACTATGTCCCAGAGGCCTCGACATCTCCTGGCAACAATCTGTCGGCATCATCCACTGATGCGTCGCCATCCGAGTCGCAGAAGAAAAAGTCCTCTACCGACGTAGCTGAGCCCAAGGCCGGGCATGTTGGCTCTGAACCCGACTCCAAATCAGTACACACGGAAGCTGGTGCTTCAGCGAAGGACGAATCATTCAAATCGACAAAAGAAGACTCATCCCCATCGGAAACTGCTTCTGTTGTGCCTACCAAAGAGCAAACCAGGGACCTGAATGAGTTAAATGCTCTTGACACGCTCGGCGATTCTGTCCCTGGGTTGTCAATCGGCAGTCAAGATCCTCGTCTACCGGGAGAAAAGAGCCCCCCTACTCCGTCAAAGAACGTTGACCAGTCCAAGGTCGATAAAAAATTTGGCACCAAGAAGCAGCAGCTAGCCCGGAAGCGACAATTGGAGGCCGAATATGTTGGCTGGCGCCAAATCGGAGGCTGGGATGCCCACACGGCACATGAGAGTAAAGAAGAGACAGACGACCTCCTTCGGCGCACGACGCTATTGGAATACTACGTCAACGATACGTACATTGGTGATTGGTATCAGAATACTGCACTCATTGTCTTGACAGCAACAATGGCATGGCTCGTGGGCCATTTAGGTCTCTCCATTTCATGGCTTTCATTGATTTTACTGTTCACGGCAACTATATACCGTACCTCAGTCCGCCGTATGCGTCGCAATTATCGCGATGATTTGGTACGAGAACAGTCTCTTGAGCGCCCTGAGAACGACACTGAGACAATGGAGTGGTTGAACTCATTTCTGGTCAAATTCTGGCTCATTTACGAGCCATCTCTGTCTGCAATGATAACACAAATTGGTAACGAAGTTCTCGCGGAACAGACGCCCGGCTTCATCGATAGTATGAGTCTGGAAAAGTTCACGCTGGGCACCAAAGCACCTCGGATTGAATTTGTTCGCTCGTTTCCCAAGACCGATGCGCAGGTAGCTGTCATTGATCTTGGTGCGTCTTTTACTCCTAACGATGTCGTAGATCTGACGGCGCGCCAATTGCGCACCAAGGTTAACCCTAAGATTCAGTTGGGTATTCGCGTTGGTAAATCAGTGCTCTCAAAGCATTTTCCAGTTTTACTCGAAGATATGAGCTTCGTGGGGAAGATGCGACTGCGAATCAAACTCATGGAGCGATTCCCCCACATTCAAACTGTTGACTTCAGCTTTTTGGAGCCGCCTGAATTTGATTTCGTACTCAAGCCAATTGGTGGTGACACGTTTGGGTTTGACATCAACATCATCCCAGGTCTATCAAAGTTCATCAAAGATATGGTTAATGCCAATTTGGGTCCGATGTTCTATGCACCCAATGCATTCCAGGTCAACGTTGAGCAGCTTATGGCCGGTGTTGGTATTATGACTGGTGTTGGGGTCCTTTCAGTCAAGATCGATAGTGCTGAAGAATTGAAGCGCGACCAAGATGGCCGTGTTGATCCATATGTAAGGATACTTTCAAAGGACAAGAAGGAACTGGGTCGATCCTCTATCAAGTCCGATACTATCAGCCCTGTTTGGAATGAAACCCTGAATGTTATTGTGTCTGCAATGAACGAGTCTGTCCTTTTAGAGATCCTCGATTTCAATGACGATTCACTAGATCGCTCGCTAGGTACGACATCTTTACAAGTGGACAAGGTTATCGCCGGTTCTCGAATTTCTCGTAATATTACCTCCGGTGGCCACTCAAGTGGCCTACTCAAGTTTGAAGCGCGGTTTGCGCCTGTGCAGATGCCGACGGATGGCGACGAGATGAGTGGTTCGCGCGATACGAAATCTGGCATCCTTGGTCTGAAAGTGATTGGGGCCCGTGAACTAAACTCAACAGGAAGCGCAACCGGCAAATTGTCGCCATTTTGTGAAATCGAAATCAACGGGAAGCTCGTGGACTCTACAAAACGCACTAAGGGCACGAATAACCCTGAGTGGGGCTATGCTAAGGAGCAAATCATCCTGAACAAGCTGACGACGTTATTGGTTTTCAGAGTTCGAGACAACCGATCTGGTCATCATCGTAGTCCACAAGTTGCTGTGTTGAAAATCCGGCTCATGGAGTTGTTAGTCGAGATCGAAAAGGGGACCGAATGGTTCCAGTTAAAGGACGGCTTGGGAGAAATTCGTCTAGGTGCGCAGTGGAAACCAGTCAACATCAACGTCGGAGGCTCTGCCTCGAACTATGTTGAGCCCATTGGCGTGTTGCGCATTAATGTCAAACACGCCAACAACCTCCGCAATTTGGAGCATATCGGCAAGGTGGATCCGTACACGCGCGTTTTCCTTGGAAACCGCCAAGTTGCTCGTACTGACTGGTTTAAGAATAACCTTGAACCTGTCTGGGACCAAGTATTATATGTACCAGTGCAAAGTGAACTTCAAGACTTGACATTGGAGGTTATGGATGTCGAGAAGCGCGCTAAAGATAGGACCCTGGGCGCGTTCAAGGTGGACTTGGGCAAGATTATCCTGAAGGATGATGAGGGCAATTACAAAGTCTACATTTCGGACAAGGAGTTCACCAACAAGCTGGTTATTCCGAATCGCGGTCCCAAAGGTACTTTGACTTACACGATGGAGTTTTATCCTGCGATTCCGATTGTTGCGCCTTCCGAACGCCAGCGTATCCACGCTGAGCGCGAGCTTATTGACGAACTCAAAGCTAAGGACAAGGAGCTCACGCCTCAAGAACGTCAAGACCTTGAAATGCGTGAGGACAGAATGGCCTTGGTTGGTGTCGATATGCCGATTGAACAACAGCTCGACTATAAAGGAGGAGTGTTCGCATTCTCCGTGGTTGCTCTCCGTAATGCTGAGCTTGGACAGGTTCTCTCTGTTACCGCCAATAATGATCCGAATCCGGTTTTCGTAGCTCCTCCGGTACGATCTTCTGTATTTGTACCAGATGAGAATGGCGACTTTGTGAGCGGTCAGATTGCTTTGAGCTCCTTATGCTTTGAGCTAGGTACTGGTGATCCAACAGACCGAGTGTCATCCTCCTATGAGCCAGCAGCTGAACTGAATCTTGGATGTCATGAGCTTATGAAAACTGCTTCCTACCAGACCCATAAGTGGTCTTTGGGCACGGCAGAACTTGAACTCCAAGTCCGCTTCTTCCCTGTTCCGGATCTGGTAATCGACCCTGCTGAGGACATCTCCGCCCACGGTAGCGTGGAAGTCAAGCTACACAATGCCAAGAATGTGAAGGCTGCAGATCCCAATGGTTTGAGTGATCCTTATGTTGGATTCTACCTCAACAATGGCGGTGACCGTTTGTACCGGTCTAAGACCCAAAAGAAGACTCTCAACCCTGTTTTCGACGAGCAGTTCCGCCTCTCAATTGGCAATCCCAAGGAGACTGTCATGAAGGCTTTGGTGTACGACTGGGATATGGGTAACCGAGATGATTATCTTGGTGGCGTAAGATTCGACCTCTCTGAGTTGAATCCCTTGGAATGGCGCGACTACGAAGAACCGCTTGAAATGATCAAAAAGACCAAAGACGCGAGTAAAGTTAAGGATTCTGATGGCACACTGTCACTCTCTATGCGATTTTTGCCAGGCAAACTTCCCAAAGTTGGCGATAAAGATGTTATTGGCGCTGTCAACAAGGTGGCTGGTGCGGGTTTGGGCTTAGCTGGAGCTGGTATTGGTGCTGGAATGAATTATGCAAATTCAGCTGCTGGACATGCTGCTCAACATGGACAGGGTCTTCTCAGCAAACTGCCTATGCCAATGCTACATAAGGACGCGGCTGCTGAAGATGAAGCTGATCTTGTTTCGTTCTCTGTCTCTCTCGAAAGCGTTGTCGTCAGCGAGCATGATAATATCCAAGTTCGGGGCTTTATTCTTGGCCGCGGCGAAAAGGAAGTTTTCAAGACACAAACCCTCAAGGTGACAGACGGCAAGGTCGACATCAATGAGACCTTTGACATTCGCGCTTTCCCTGATTCCGAACTTGGCGTAAAACTGGTTGTCCTCAAATCTCTAGGACGCCACTCGGACATCGGTCAGACATCTGTACACTTGAGCTCTGGAGAGAAAAAGGCTGATTTCGGTGATGGAACAAGTCTAATTATGCACGTTGAGTCGAGTGGTTGATTTTTCTCTATCAAATAGTTGATTGTTAGTTACATTTATATATATTTACCTTTTGGACATGCGCGATTTTCGCCAGTGCTTTCCTCCGAGCGCGGGGCTTATTAAGGAACGCGTCAGGCAATGTTCATTAAGGAAGTCGTGTTGTTTGGATTCCTGTCTTATGGGTCTGAAACGCATGTAACTGATCTACACAGAGGCCTCAATCTGGTTGTAGGTCGCAATGGCAGTGGCAAGTCTAATTTCTTCGCCGCCGTCCGTTGGGCTTTGAGCGAACTTCCCAATACAGCACGTCGCGACCTTTTGCATCACGGCCCCGAACGAGACGGCTCTGTGAGCTTCGTGGAACTGGTTTTCGACAATTCAGATGGTAGATTTGTTGGCTGTGGTCCTGAGGTACGACTACGGCGCACAGTGAGTGACCAGCGCGATGCATATTCCTGGGACGGCCGCAGTGCAACGAAGCATGAAGTACGTGCCCAACTTGAAGGTGCCGGCTTCAGCCCTGGAGCATCAGCGTTCTACATTGTACCACAAGGCCAAGTTACTCGCCTGGCTACTGCCACTGATGCCGAACGCTTAGCAATGCTACGGTCGGTTTCTGGTATTGAGAACTTTGAAGCTCGACGAGCTGAGTCTCTAGACCTACTCCATAGTGTTCGTTTCAAGCTTGAGGATGCGAAGGCAAACATGGATCATATTGAGACAAGGCTCCACTCGTTAGATAGCGAGCGCGAAGAACTCCAGGCATACTTGAAGCTCCAAACAGAAAGAAGGTCAATCGAGTATGTCCTTCTGCAGAATGAGCAATTGCGTATTGAGAAAGCCCTGGAAGAGCTCGAGCAAGAACGTGATACTGCCAGATCTGACGTCCAACATCTCGCAGATGATTTAGCCGCACGCGAACAAGAATATGAGCACGAGCAATCAGTGGTTGCTGACCGCCTAGCCGAGTACGAACTCATCCAAGCAGAGGTCTCAACTGTCGAAGCTGAAGCCCAGAGAGCAACGCAGCAAGCTGCTGGGTTTGATCTTGAGGCTGAAATCAGCGCTGAGAATTTGGATCTTCAGTCAACACAGTCGGTCACCGGTGGTGCTGATATCGTATCCTTAGAAGGAATGATTCCCACACTTGAACAAAAGGTCGAAGAGGCCAAGGGAGCAGTGCGTGATGCCGAGGACTCGGCTGACCCTCTTCGAGAAGAGATCTCAGATATTCAGTTCAAGCTTCAAGAGTTGCAGCAAAGAAAGGCCCGCTTTGAACACATGAACTCCTCTGAGCGCCAGTCAGCGCAGCGCGCTCATAAAGCAGCTCTCGAGGAAGCATTGCAGGAACGCAAAGCCATCCTGGAAAACCAGCTGAGATCTCATCAACATCTAGAGGTCTCTCTCCGTGAAATGGAATCTGAAGAGACCAAGGCTATTGCTAATGCTGAGGCCGCGAGCGAGACTCTGGCAGCGTCGACAGAGACAGAAAAGCAGGCACGAGATGCCCTTGAGATGGCAGAAAAAGAGCGTTCACGGCTTCAATTAGAGTGCCGGAAAGCGGAGGTTAAAAGTGAACGTCATGAGAAGGCAGCTGAGCAGGCAATGCGTTCTTTGGCTGACAACGGCACTGCTGCGCCAGATGTGGTCGGAGGCGTCGCGGCTGTACTTGAAATTGTGCATTCGCTGGGTGTTGAGGATAAGTACTACGGAATTCTTGCCGAACTTGTAGATGTGGATCCTGCCGGAGCTGTTGCAGCAGAGCGTGCAGCCGGTGCGGCGCTCTTCTATCATGTCACAGAGGATGCCGAAACAGCTCAACTAATTTTGAACGCACTGGTGGGCCAGAACTCTGGAGCAGCTACTTTCATGCCTTTAGCAGACTTGAAGGTGCCTTCAAGTGCCCAGACAGGGGCTCCGGCAGGAGAGAATAGCGTCGTACCGCTGGCAATGTACGTCTCGCCTAAGAGAGCTGGCATCGAGCGTGCAATTCAGATTGTTTGGGGTCGATACTTGTTGGCAGAGAACTTGGGTGTGGCTGCGTCTGTAGCCCGTCGCACGCGTAGACCCGTAGTTACCCCCCATGGAGACCGTGTTGATCCAAGGGGCTCGTTGACTGGCGGTTCGTTACCAGTCACAGCAGGAATAGACAAACTAAGCGCTATCCGCCGTATAGGAGAAGAGCAGCGAGCAGCACAGGCGCTCTCCACGGCAAAAGATCGCCTTTTGCGTAACATTGAGAATGCACATTCCACGATTATTGCTGCGCACAATGCTGTAAACACTGCTGTGGTTGACCGCGAGCACTGCGTGGCAAATCGCGCTAGTGCTGGTGGAGACATGTTGCGCCTCAGATCCGATATCAGCCAGCTGCGCTCCCAGCTTGCAGAATCAGGGGCTAATATTAATTCACAGCGCGATGCTATCGATCAGCTCCAGCGCGACATGAAAGTTGATTTATCACGACCTCTCTCTCCGGAAGAGGAGGCTGAGTTGCTACGTATGTCGAACAAACTTGCGGAACTCAAAAATAGACTTCACGAAGATAATGCGTATCTCGGTGAGCTGTGTGAGAATTTGCGCTCCTGCCAGAGTGAGTTGCGCTCACGAACATCTCAACTGAAAGCTGCCCAGCGCCGGGGTGAGCTGCGTGCCCGGTTAGACGTCGAGGCAGTTGAGAGACAAGCACAGCGCCGTGAAGCTGCTGAGAGAGCTTCGGATGCGAATACTCGACTGGTTGCACTCCGCGAAAGCCTCAACAATGCTGCATCACAATTAGAAGCCGAAGAAGAACGGACTCAGGATGCCAAGCGCCGTCACCACGACGCTGCATTGGCCATGTCACGCGTAGAACGTCGCCTCCAAAAGCGAGGATTGAAGCATAAGGCTCTTGTGGAGTTGCGACAAGATAACTCTCTTAGAATCATGGCCGTTGGCCAGGTTTCCCGAACTGCCCTCAACGGGGAGCTTCAGGGATCTCAGGAAGAGCTACAAAGTCGTATTAACGATCTCGACAGCCAACTCGAAAAATTCGACCACGTAAACAAGAAGGCGGCTGATCAATACGAGACATATTCGCGTGAGCTTTCAACACTGCGAGAGCGTATGGGGAATTTGGCTACCGATCGCGCGGCTACTGAGGCATTAATTGAACGTCTTGACAGTGAGAAAGATCGTCGGCTGGCGGCAATGCTAGACCGTGTTGCCGAAAAGTTCACTGATGTGTTTCGCGAGTTGACTGGGTTCGACGGTCACCTCATATTTGAGCCGTCTACACTAGCGCCCGAGGGGGCCCGTCTCGATGTGTCCTTCGGCAGCCGACGCGGAGCATCGGTGGAATTGCTCAGCGGAGGTCAGAAAAGTGTTTGTGCATTGGCTTTAATTTTCGCCATACAACGCTGTGATCCAGCGCCATTCTATATCTTTGATGAGATTGATGCGAATTTGGATCTGCACTATCGGACTGCCATAGCCCAGATGGTCAGAAAGCTATCGCACGATGCTCAATTCATATGCACGACCTTCCGGCCTGAGCTAGTCCATGTCTCGAACAAGTGGTTCGGAGTATCGGTTGATCGCCGCGAATCTAGAATTGCGCCCGTTGACCGAGATATAGCATTAGAGTTTGTTGGCGACGAGCAATAACTAGCTGACTAGCTGATAATCGGCCCTCTGCGTCTTCCTCGTCCACATTAATCTCATCCATTTTACTTGCACTATAATTCTATTTTTAGCCAGATGGGTCCCACCTCCTCTCAGCTCTTTGTTACCAGCAACTACCCCCTACGCAGGGAGCGATATATATCTTGTATTTGTCATCACTAGGCTAAGGACCACCCCTCCAGCTAACAATGCACATTGACGGTCGCGTAGTCCTAGCTTCGAGAAGCCCTCGTCGCGTTGAGATTCTGAGAGACCAGCTTGGAATAGTTGCTGATACTGTTCCGTCGCAGTTCCCAGAAGACCTCCCACATGATCAATTTGCGCCATTCGAATACTGTGTTGAGACAGCTGTTCGCAAAGCTCTAGACGTATACAAGTCTGAAGCCGACGCAGACGACCCACCTGCACTTCTGCTTGCAGCTGATACAGTTGTTGAATGCCAGGGACTTATCTTCGAGAAGCCTCGTGGCGTTGACGATCAGGTTCGTATGTTGCGGGCACTTCGCGATGCACCGCACCCACACAAGGTGTATACAGGAGTCGCAGCTATCGTTCCATTCGAAAAGCCGATCCAGCCCGGTTATGCACTCCAAACCTACCTCGGCATCTCTGAAGTGGCCTTCCGCAAGGATATTACCGATGAGGAGATCATGGACTACGTTAAAACCAACGAAGCTGCAGATGCGGCCGGTGGTTATAAGGTTCAAGGTGAAGGTGCCAAGCTGATCGCTAGTGTTACTGGTGATAAATACAACGTCGTTGGGCTCCCGGTTGAAGGCACACGAAAGCTTATCGAAAAAACGATGCTTCTCGCTGCCGACGACGAGGACGAGCGGGACGAGGACGAGTATAGCATTGATGTTGACGGCAGGCAAAAGTTTTGAGAGAAACCGCTACTGTCTGTCTCTCTGATTTAGGTATTATTCCGAGCAATTGAAGGCGACTACTGCTGCTGCGGTCGCGGTATTAAGCTCAAGCTCGACGCTGGGAACGCACTATCATATTTCGAGCGAGAAGTTAGCCTTATGAGGTAAAAATCAAATATATGCAGACCAACTCTAAATTGACATTAACAATCAACATATAAATACGGTAAGGGACTGGCATGGGTCGGGATTCTTTTAGCGGAATCAAAGCGATGAGAGGATTCTTGACTCTTGCAATTGCAGGCCTAGCTATGGCAGACCTTCAGAGCGACATTGCCAAAATGTCATCACTCGTGATATCTCTGGATGGCGTAGTAGCCGAGTGGAGTCGTGAACGCGGTTTGCAAGGTGCATTGGCGATTCAAGAGGGTTATGCTCCAGTCGCACATGCCGCCTCCTCGCTCAGCGCGGCGGTGAACGGATCGCCGCCGAAATTTCCTGTGAACGAGGTGGGCAATTTGGTCCACGGATTCTCGTCAATGGCGGCAGCGCTTCAGAAATTACTGACCGACCTCTCTAGCAAGGCTAGTGATGCTCACTCAGTGGGAGTCAGCGCTATCGTCGCCAACGATTTAAAGGAGCTGCCAGCTTTAATTAACAATATCGTCGAAGGCGTATATACTCGAATTCCAGCGGCGGCGCCTTGCCCGCAAATCGTTTCGGTCTCTCAGCTAGGAGCCACCATATCCTCAGCCCTAGGACACATTGGCACAGTATATGGAGTACCAACGCTAGCAGCCGAGTTTCCCGCAGCACCTAGATGCGGTCACTAGCTAACCCCAACTATCTAATAATAAGTGAAGGAAGCACTAACAGCTCATTTCTTCTGATAATTGAGGTATCATGTTCATCTCCCTCGTGAGTGCCTGTGCACATCACCGTTATCAATTGCCGATACCCGGAACAAATATTTTCTAGAACGAGGTTTGCGGGGCCTGGATGAATGCTTGACGCTCAGTTCTCGACTTTTCGAGAGCTTCAGTGTTTCATGTAGTATAATATAGTCCTTGTTTAACCTTGCCTTCGTTGTCCTGTTATAACTTATGCCTGCACCCATACACTATTTCACAATTTATGGGCTAGGGTTTAAGTGGCCAATCACGGAGTTTTATCCTCACGGCCGATGCATCTCTCATGATTACCAAGTGACATAAACTCTCCATCTTCACGTTCAAATGGTGTTCTTCCCCACTGCTGAACAGCTTAAGACGAGCTTTGCTCCCCGCCGTACTGCCGGCAGCGACCGCTACTTCGTCCACAGTGTCGAGGAGAAGGCCGAGCGCGTCGCCGAGGCGGCTGAGGCTGAGGTTGCTAAGTTGGTCAAGCCCGACCACACTATCCCCCTGTACTCCGCTGAGTACTACAAGTACTGCACTATCGGTGGTGTCTTCGCTTGCGGTCCGACTCACGCCTCTGTCACTCCTCTTGATCTCGTGAAGACCCGCCGTCAGGTCGACCCCCATCTTTACAAGAGCAACATGGAAGGCTGGAAGTCAATCATCAAGGCTGAGGGCCCCATGGGTATCTTCACCGGTTTCGGTGCCACTTTGATCGGTTACTCCTTCCAGGGTGCTGGTAAGTACGGTCTCTATGAAGTCTTCAAGAAGAACTATGCCGACCTAATTGGCGAGGAGACTGCTGCTAAGTACAAGACTGGTCTGTTCTTGGCTGCTTCTGCCTCTGCCGAGTTCTTTGCTGATATCCTCCTCTGCCCGTGGGAGATGGTTAAGGTCAAGACTCAGGTCACTGTTCCGCCGTTCGCCTCCAACGTTGTTTCTGGTTTCACTAAGTACGCTGCTGCCGAGGGCCTCGGTGGTTTCTACAAGGGTATCGTACCTCTGTGGGCTCGCCAGATTCCTTACACTATGGTCAAATTCGCCACTTTCGAGAACACCGTCGTTGCTATTTACAACCAGCTGCCCGGTGAAAAGGACGACTACTCTAAGCTCGCTCAGACTGGTGTCTCATTCTTGGGTGGTTACATTGCTGGTATCTTCTGTGCTATTGTCTCGCACCCCGCTGACACTATGGTCTCTAAGATCCAGGGTGGTAAGCTGCCTGGCGAAGGCACTGGTGCAGCCATCTCGCGTATCTACGCTGATATCGGCTTCAAGGGTCTCTGGGCCGGTCTGTCTACCCGTATTGTCATGATTGGTACTCTCACCGGTGCTCAGTGGTTGCTCTACGACTCCTTCAAGGCTTACGTTGGCTTGCCGACGTCTGGTAGCAAGAAATAAGTTTTTACATACGTATCTTGCTAGACTCTGCACACAAATTAGATGCGCGTAATTTCTGCAATTAAAATCTCGCCGTTGGATCCTGTTTCGTTGTCAAGGTGGGTTTTCAGGACCATATATTGACACATTGCCTCAAGAGGACGAAAGATGCTAATGGCGCAGGCTCGCATATAGTGTCATGTATGATGCACAAAGATAGGGCTAATATTAGAAAGCTGTCGTGCCGAAACAGAAACAATGTTTCGCCCAAGAATGTGAATGACTTCGCCCTGTGATACAATAAAATTTGTATCTCTTGTGATCTGTTCCACCACCGCCTTCGGAATTTGCGAAGCCTCTAGGAATCCGAAGCTTAGAGCAGATCTGTAGTAACCAACGATTCCAGCTTTGACAATGGTCAGCCTAAATACTTCATGCACACATGTGGGATTGGCATGACGCGAATAGTACATATGCGATTCCTTCGGCATTGCGATTAGATATAGAACATATAATGGAGAAGCTCTGGTACATCGTACACAGCGAGGGGTAGTGTGAGCGATAATGCCAAGGTTTAATGTACATGCTGTCAACGGCGGTATGGCCCAGAAGACATTTCTGTCTCCTTAAAGCACATGTATTGCGTCAAAGGTTTCGTCGTCGGATTTTTTTAAAACTTTGGAATCTAATTGATAGGGGCGAGCGTACGACGCTATTTTGGAACCTTTTGCGGCGTGTGGAGGCAACACTGATTAGAAAAGATCGAGACCAGGACATCCTCAAGGTGCCATGACGATAAATCTGCCCTCAGATTATCGCGCGAGTGGGTGGGTATCCTGTGGATACCTTCCGGGGTCTCTGTAAACAACTTCGTGACAATCAGAGGTGATTTCACGGCTGGTTGTTAATAAATGGGCAGATCTATGGATTATATGACTCTGAGCTCTATCTGAGATTTTTTGAGTGGATTAGACAGCTCCAAGCGCGTAATGGGCCTAATAATGAAGCTACACTGGAGAGCAGTCTAGATCGGCACCAGAGAGAGTTTCGTTGACACTTTTCTAATTGACAGGATTGAATTCGTAAGATGGTAGGCGTTATGTAGTCTAAAGTGGTAGTGGCACTTTTTATCAAGTTGACAGTTTCTCGAGGCCGATGGTGGGTACCCACCTTTCTGAGAGACGGCCGTACAATTGTACGGCCTGCGGCGCATCGCCACTATTCTTATTGACCTTGGACTGACCAAACAAGCGACCCTTCTCAAGATCCCACTTTCCATAGTCGATCCTTTCCCATTGAGGCTGGCTGTGAATACCTAAACGCTCGAGATATGGCGATCGGAGCTCTTCGGGGTCAATGATAGTATCCCAAGAAGGCTTGCAAAAGTAGATGATAGCCTGGCGACGATGACCGCTTTGGCTAGGCGGTGGATTTACCACCCGATGAATTGTGGAGCGCCAGTAACCGCCTGTCAAGAATTCGACTGCATCTCCAATATTGACAACCAATGCACCAGGTACGTGCTTAACGTAGCCCCATTCACCCGATTCATAGTCGCGAATTTGAAGGGATACCATAGGTTGACTTGCGATAAACGTAAAGCCATCGGAGTCGCTATGACCCCTGAGCCATGTATTCCCAGTCTTACGGTTTTCTTCTTCAGATTGACCATAGTAGACCATGAGTCGACCAAAGCCTCCTCCCGACTCTTTAATGTCACCATTAATCACACGGAAGTACCGTTCATAAAGAGTGCCCTCAGGAAGCTCGAGGATGATATCACACAAGATCGTTAGTCGTTTCAGGACAGAGTGGTGGATGAATCTGAAATAGTTCAACACTTCATTCATGTAGTCAGACGCAACAGGAGGATGATTTTGATTCTGGATAGCTTCATCATGAACAAGATGGGAATAATTATAGAAAGAAATATTGTCGCGCACACCATCAGCCATACTCCAGTAGCCACGTGGCTTGAATGATGGTCCACGCTCAGCCCCATCTGAATTCACGTCCTCATCCGAAGTCAAGCCACCCGAACGATAATTCACCTTTTCAGACTCTGGCATGGAATGCACAGCTTGCGCAATGGAGTTGATCCGGTCGATAGTGGACTCTTTGATTCCATGGTTAACGATGAAGAAAAATCCGTGGGTACGCAGGCTGACGTCGAGGTCACGGGCGAGCTCTTTTCTAGCTGCTACAGCCTCTGGACTTGGCCCTTCTTTAAATCTCCCGAAATCGATTGCATTCAGGTTGATATAATCGATACTTTCTTTTGGACTATGCACGTGCGTGAACGGCTCCAAGTTGTAACGACCATCGACCTCATCACGACGAGGGCTCCATTGCGAGTCTGCTGTGGCCGACGGGTCTTGATTTAAGGGAGCAGATCCAAATTCTGTAGATTCGACCATCCGATATTAGTTGATCGCGGATTTGCCTGACGTTTGAGCGAAAAATCTAACCATAGATATAGATGCCTGATATCGCGAAAAGTCATGTGAGAGGACACAATTTAGACATTCTTGTACCTACCGACTCCTTCCCACATATCGTTGTCGATCTTAAATGGGTCGGTCGGTTTGGCAATTTGTATTCGGTTACTTTCTAAGTTAATAAATATATCACTTTGATGGGAAGCGCAAATAGATAAAGCCTGAGCAGACATGTTTTATATCACGTGGTTCTTATTTGGGGCCGTAAAGTTTTGTTTGTGCAGGCTATATTGTACGTATTCTTTAAAAATAATAATGTTGCTAGACAGGTTGTCGAGCTTTTTTTTGCCAGTCCTAAACGGCGATAACAGAGTTATAGTGAGGCTCTACGCCGCCATTCTGACGCATCAAATTTACGTGATCTCCACTCCCCAACGTAGATCCAGCGCAGCCCCACCTACTGCCCCACCGAGGGGAGCCGGCTGAATAAGTCTTCAGCGCGTCCCCTCTTCAAACATAACAGCATGTCGGCTAAATCGATTCGTGAGGCTGATGGCAAAGCTCTTCTGAACTACTGGCTACCGCGGTCTCCCGTTTTCACGAAAACGGAGCCTGTCAATAAGTTCGAACAGGGCTCACCGAAGCTGGCGCAGCTCCGCTTCAGCTCAAGCAACAAAGATGCTATTGAAGCCGAGTTCAAGCACGCGGAACGTCTTTATCCTTGGCTCTTAGAATCTGGAGCTAAGTTTGTCGCCAAACCGGATCAACTGATCAAGCGCCGCGGCAAGTCGGGTCTCCTAGCTCTAAATAAGACATGGCCCGAGGCTCAGGAATGGATTCGGGAGCGGGCCGGGCAGCCCCAAAAGGTCGAACACGTTGAAGGTCTGCTCTCTGTATTTCTGGTGGAGCCCTTCGTTCCCCATGAGCAGAGTCAGGAGTACTACATCAATATTCACTCAGTTCGCGAGGGTGACTACATCCTTTTCTATCATGAAGGCGGTATCGATGTAGGTGACGTCGACTCGAAGGCATCTCGCATCTTGATCCCAGTTGACCTCTCCAAGTACCCTAACGATGCTGAGATTGTCTCCAAGCTGTTTGGACAAACCCCTGCCTCTCAACACCAGGTCCTTCTCGACTTTGTTAACCGCTTGTATGCGCTATATGTGGATCTGCAGTTCACATACCTTGAGATCAACCCATTAGTTGTCATCGGGAACACAGTTCATTATCTAGATCTTGCTGGCAAGCTTGATCAGACTGCCGAGTTCGAGAGTGGTCCGAAGTGGGCTGCGGCGCGCTCTGCCAAAGCCCTAGGTCTCGCAGAGGTGTCAGAGGCCAAGGCCACTGTTGATAACGGTCCTCCCATGGAATTCCCTGCTCCTTTCGGTCGTGAGCTCACGCCAGAGGAGCGTTATATTGCCGAGCTTGATTCGAAGACTGGTGCTTCGCTCAAACTTACGATTTTGAACTCCAAGGGCCGAATCTGGACTCTTGTTGCAGGAGGCGGTGCATCCGTTGTTTATGCTGATGCCATCGCTGAGGCTGGCTATGCTTCGGAGCTAGCCAACTATGGCGAGTACTCTGGTGCCCCCAATGAAACACAAACCTATGAATATGCCAAAACGGTCCTAGACCTGATGACACGCGGTGAACCCGTTGCCGAAGGTAAGATCCTGTTTATTGGCGGCGGAATTGCTAACTTCACCCAAGTAGGTTCGACTTTCAAGGGAATAATCCGCGCGTTCCGGGAATACCGCAATGCTCTTCACGCTCACCACGTCCGGATTTACGTCCGTCGCGGTGGTCCCAATTGGCAGGAGGGCCTTCGCCTTATCCGCAATGCTGGAGAAGAACTTGACCTTCCTATGGAGATCTACGGTCCCGACATGCATGTGAGTGGTATTGTTCCTTTAGCACTCAAGGGCAAGCGCTCTGAGGGCGTCAAGCCTTTTGGCGTTACTGGCGAGTTTGCCACTGCTCATTAAATTTTTGCAGAATGAATATGATTACCTGAAATAGCTACGTGTACTGCCTTGCATCGTCTTACTACGAAAAAGAGCCATGCTGGTCCTTATCTACTCGCAGACAACCGGGTGAGTTGCGGTAGGGGTAGAAAGGGTGACATGGCGAGTGCGAGTGATAGTCGCAATCGGAGTCTGAGAGGCTGCATACTGGTCCTGCTGGGCCTGAGCCTCGCGTGCGTGACGTTCGCGCTCTATCTCGCACTGGTAGGCCTGGCGCTCCCGACGATAGGCGTCGAGTTCGCGCTGATGCTGGAGCTCGCGCTGGAGCTCCAGCTCACGATCGACATTGTAGCTGCCGCATGGATCAGCCGCGACTGGGGCAGGGGCGGGAACCGGGGCAGGGATCGGGGCAGGGATCGGGGCAGGGATCGGGGCAGGGGCTGGGGCTGGGATGGGGATCGGGGCCTCCTCTGGATGGTAGTGGTAGTGGTGGTGCGTTTCAGGGCACGCAGCAGGCTGCGCAATAGGCTGTGCACATTTTTCTACACAGGTATTCTTGGTGCCGCCGCAAGAGCTACCACCACAGCTGCCCTGACGAGATGCTGCTACGTCTAGAGCCGTGCACCAAGTAGACGGGCACATCAGATTCCAGGCAGCACGCAAGGGACGGTAACCGGCAGAAATGCAGTTGCTGCATTCACTGCTGATACCACCGCAATCATCGTAGCAAGGTTGGTCGCAAACACGAGGCTGAGGAGCACATGGCTGAGGGGCGCATTCGCTGTGGCTCTCCCGGTAAACGGGACGCTCGACCTTTTGACCACAGCCATAGCTCACTTCATGACGAGGTGGCTGACGGATAGGCTCGTACTCATATACCGGGGCTGCAGGTGCTACCTCCTCGTAATAGCATGGGCGGTGGGTGACCGGAGGGGCGCGGGGGGCGCAAGGCGGCGGTGAGGGAGGAGCACACGGCGGAGGTGGCGGAGGCGGCGGAGGCGGCGGCGGCGGCGGCGGCGGCGGCGGCGGCGGAGGCGGTGGAGGCGGTGGAGGCGGCGGGGCGCACGCAGGTTGAGGTGCTACGCAAGGCGGTGGGGATGGGGGGATTGCGCAAGGCGGTGGAGATGGGGGAACTGCGCAAGGCGGTGGGGACGGAGGAACTGCGCAAGGCGGGGGCGGCGGAGGAGCTGCGCAAGGCGGGGGAGCTGGGCGGCTGGCAGGCTGGACACAGCTGTCACAGCCAGAGCATGAGCTGCTTTCACAGAAGCTACCTCCCTGGCTGCGTCCTAAACCACCGCAGCAAAGGCGAATCTCGGGATCGAGACCTGATTCTGCGATGTTAGCTTCATTGTCCGAACCGGACTCAACCGAGTTGGAGACTTCGGTACCAGTTTCTTGAGCTAGCTCATCGTCGCGCTTCATTATCTGATAATCCTGGTTGTTCATGTGGATAATCAAAGAATCAGCACGCTTGCCGAGCTGGGTGGCCTGGTCAGAATTAGCAATTTGATGCTCCCCGATCCAGAGCGAGCCATCGGCTTTGTTCGCTATAGGGAGCGCGGTGGCGATCGAGAGGAACGTAGCAAGCACCTGAAGCTTCATTGTCTTTATCGACCTAGTGTAATAGCGCTTCTGTAGTTTGGCTACAATATGGCGTTTATATCCTTTACGGTAGCCATCTGATGGCTGCACGCAATCGATCATCCTTCTTGCCCATTTTAGAAGGTGAGTTAACTGCCAGAATAAGTAGGTGAGATCCTCGAATCAGAAAATTGTATCTAACTGCCCTTAAATTTACAACCCTTGTCTGTCTAAATTGGTGCCAATGTGAATCTAAATTTACACATGTGAATACTTGATTCGCATATCGACAAACTGAAAAACGGAGAAATGTTAGAGCACATGATAAATCAGTCCGTTTGAATATAATTCAACAATTAGAGCCATTGCAACTGCCGATCCAGGTCAGTCCAGGCTAGATCGCAGCACAGGGTTAGGCCGAGATGATTAGTAGTATACCTTAGGAGATCGTGTATGCACTCGAATAGGAAGTGCGACGCTGAAAGTTGGCATCGAGAGAGAGAAAAGGGCAGCAGCAGCGGCAGCCGAGGACTTAGCGCATTGCGTTTAGAAATAGCAAATACTAGCGCTCTTGGTGTGTTTGTGCTGTACCCATGTATGACGTAACATGTCTAACGAAGTACACATATGCTGCTTTCAAATTTACGTCTCCTTCGGGGCTTGATCTTGTAGATAGTGCTTGCAGGTACCTCTGCTTTAAGTAGAATTTGATTCATATACGGATATGGTCGAGAACAAAACCTGTGAGGCATTGGACCCAGTTGCAACACTCGAGCCAGAGTGAACTGTACGTTTTGCCAGTTGAGCTATTTTCTTTTCCGGCGACTATCAGCGTCTAACTCGCCAATGCCTCCAAAAAAAAGCCTCCTTTCCCAATTGATAGATCAAAGCAGAACAATCTCAGTTGATATTTAGAAGGAATGTTTTAGGAGAGATTTGAAGCTATTAAAGTGCTTGGAATGGACAACCGGAAAAGGCTTGATTAGTTAGTTTGCTAACTGGATAGTCGTTATACAAGGGAATGTTGGCGGGCTAAAGCAGAGAACGGCATGTACAGATATGAAAGGGAAGTTGCAGCGGGTGCAATGGATTTTCATCCTGAATATGAGCTTCACCGGTGGCCCACAACAGAACCATTGTTTGGTGACATAAGTTTCTCGGATACTTTGACTATCTTTCCAACCACGAGCCAATCTGTAATATCTAATTATTTAGAGGCAAGCACAGACAATAAGCGTCTAAATGGCGAAAAATTTATACAGAAAACTACGCCTTCGCGATTCCGTGCTTCAAGTAAGTCTGGTCACTAAGAGCTGACTGAACACTAGCCCGCCTCCATGCTAAGCGACGACTCGTCGGATCCGGACTTTGAAGTAGGACATCTGCTGCGTAACCGGCACAGTTTACGGGTTCGTCGAAACCGCTTCGTACCGGAGGAGAGCGAGGACGAAGTTCCCCCTTCTCCGCCTCGCAAGCGAGCCAAGCCAACACCTCCTCAGCCCACGCGCCGCCGTAATACCCGTGTACGCGTTACCTATCCTGAAGATGTTCCGTGGCTGTCTCCAAAACCGGAAAACCCAGCCCCAGATCCTGTCGACGTGGCCCACTCCCCTTCGATCGCATTTTTGTGCATTTTCGTTCAAACCTTTGCCGACGCATTCGACGGACTCATAATTGGGCCCAGTGACCTGGAAAGTGGCATCAAAAGTGATAGACCGGCTGAGGTTGTACAGAGCCTATTTGTTAAACTCCTAGGACTTGTTTTAAACCGCAAAAAGGAAGTTGAAACTACACGATACACTTCAGCTCTGCAAGAGCTCCATGCTCAACTGGGAGTGTTAGGTGTAGGAACAGGGTTCCCCCCATTGGCGTGGAAGTCAAAAGATGCGTTTGCAGAGTTATTATGGGATGACCGCCTCGAGTTGTTACATGTTTTGGCGCATTGGACACTATCTTCTTCTGATAGGATTCGTGAAATTCTAGCAACGTTAGATGAGACGGCAACGCGTCCATGGATTGGGATAACGCCAACCAATTCAAAGTGGTATATGGTACACATCAACCGTCAATTTAGGCTTTTCAAAGAGTCTTCAACATACCTGTCGGTCGTTACCTGGACACCAGTTGCCCACAACGCGACTGAGCTGCGGCAAGTCATAAATACGCTAGCACCTGGGATTTTAATGGATGATGTTGAAGAAGATCAGTCAAATAGCACAGTCGTCGAGGCTCCTGATGCTTCCGGTGGTCCCGAAAGTGCGCAGAATGGCCAACATTCCCAACAAAAGGCACCAAGTGATTCCGAAGCTGACGATAAGGAAGGGTCTCAAAATCCAGAGCAAAATTCGAAAGGAGCAGGCGAATCGGCAGCTCTCGAAACTGTTAAAGAACTAGACCGCGACACGAAAGCGCTCGCCGAAACGCTTGCCGAGTATCTGCCTAAGCTCGAGGAAGAAGAACGTGAGGCCGCAGCGCAGTATGCTCGTGAATCAAAGCGTCGTGCAAAGCAAGCTGAGCTTGAGCGTCATGTCGCTTATCTTAGGGAGAATGGCGGCAGACATCGAACTAGAAGAACTGAGATTGATTTCGCAGCTATGTTTGCCGAACCCGAATTGTCAGACTCAGATGATGATAAGTCGTCTAGACGAAAAAGAAGACTTCGCAGACGCGATGATCCGTGGAAGTTTGATGGCGGTGAGAGTGATGAAGTTCGAACGGAATCAAGACAAGAACGTTACGAACGGCTGGCACGTGACCGAGCTTCGCGTGTATCCGTGGAGCCAGAGGCATCTGAAGAGTCGCCGCAAGAGGATAAAACGCCTACAGCAGATGAAAAGGGTGCTATTGTCTACTCTAATGACGTGAACCAGGCGGTAGAAAATCCAGAGAGTAGCGAACAAGAGATATTGAAATCCGAAGACACCGCGACATTCTCTAAACCACCATCGAATTTACAACATGAGCCTTCATCGTGGCTCACATCCACGGAAAGGCAAGCTGCAGAGCCTATGATTGCTACGCCTTCAGAGCCGCTGGCAGCTTCGAATGCGTGGCAGCGACACGAGGTCCTAACACATGATCAGCAGTCGCGCCCATTATCAAACCCTACCAGCGAGGCAGCTTACTTGGCATCACAACGCCCAGTGTACCAGCAAGAAAAACTGCAGCATGGCCCCATACAGTCGCTGCAATCCGCTGTACAGACGACCGAAATGCCTCAGGTCCCAAACCTAGTGCAAAACGCTGCGGAAGGAGTAGGGTATTTGCAGAATAACCAAGCTCAAGCCCCTTCTCAGCAATAAAAAAATCTATAGCTCAAAGTAGAGCCTGTGAGAACTCAGCGAATTAGAGACAACAGCATTAGTTGCAGTGATGTGTAGATAAGGCTATATTCAACGAGCTAGTCAACGATATTCGACACCGATTCATTCTCACGCTTGCGCAACCGGTCAGTATCTGCCGAGTCCTGCATGAACTGCGACGGGCGGTAATGATGAACAAGAGGAAGTAGGTGGTCAGAGAGGTGCTGAGGTGTGATTCCTAAGTCTGCGTAACCCTTAGCGTCCGGATTGACGACCTCGTCAATGAACATGCGTTCGACCTCGTCTATTGTAGTAGGCCCGGCCCAGTAGGTTGAGTAGTTGAGGAAGGTAGCCCAAAGTTTGAGAAGGGGCTTAGGAACATCTAGGAATACACGGTCGCGCTTGGTGGCGTTCTTTGACTTCTCCCAAAGTTCGTAAATAGTCCACCTGTCCGGTCCGCTCAGCTCATAGAGCTGGCTAGTAGTTGCGTCATCGAAAACCATCTTCTCGAGAGCAAGAGCTACATCGCCTACGTGAGTAGGGTAAATGACCTCACGACCATCGTTAGCAGCTAGATACACGCGCTGACTTGCGATGCGGTTGACCAAAAAGTCCTGCGGGCCGTAAATGGGTGCTGGCCGCACAATAGTCGCATCTGGATACTCAGAGAGCACCGCTTCCTCGCCGAGAGCTTTGGAACGGTAGAATTCTGACGGCGACTTCGAATCAGCCGAGTGCGAGCTGACATGGATAAGACGGGGAACACCGAATTTAGCAGCTGCGGCAGCAACGCGCCGGGCACCCTCTACATGAACATCATCGAAAGAAAAGTTCTTTGTGCCCCAGCCTCTGCCAATAAGATTAACAACAACATCAGAGTGCTGGACGGCATGGTCGATCGACTCAAGGTTGCGGAGATCAAATTCCTTTGGTATGACGACACCGAGGTCACCGCTGAGCTTCAAGTGCCGTTGGAAGTGCTCTTCACGATAAGGTGCAACAACTAAAGTACCTTCACGGGCTAGGCGCTGAACAAGCTGGGTTCCCACAAGGCCCGGTGCACCGAAGACAGTCACCGTATAACCTGTTCGCGACGATCGCCCACCGCGACCGCGTGAAACTACAGTCTTGCCGTTCCTCAGTACATTCACTTGGCTCTCAATAAGGTCAAATGAATGCAGGTGCCGGCGGCCGACTCTTGCACTGAAGCGGAACATTTCCGTGAAAGCGTACTGCTGATTACGAAGCCAGTTATTGGTTGGCTCTCGGCGGGAGAAAGCCTACAAGAGATGAGGAATGGCTATATTATCCGATGTGATTTGGGAACTGGTCGATTTTATAGCGCTAGTGGAGCTCAACTGTACGCTTGATAATTTAATTACATCTGCTGGCAAAAAGGATAGAAATTGCCTCCCGCAACCTTGAGGGTAAGTATATCCTGACGACAGAACTCGTCACCATCCCAAAAGGAAAAACAGCTGGAGAACACCCGCACCTGCTACCAGAAATAGTAGCAACGCCAGAACAGGCTTTGACAGCACAGGTTTAGAGGAATTAGTCTGCTTTCGTCGGGACTCTTCGAGAGCACGTACTTTAGCGGCCGACTTGCCCTTTTTGAGCTCTTCAAGCTTTGCAAATCTCTCGTTTGCGCGACGTTGCGCAGGCGTTTTGTGGGCCATACTACTATTCTGTCACAGTTTGTCGATCGTGATATAGAACTATCCTGACACCTAGCGAAATTACGCGCGTTGACTAACAATGCGGTCACGTGTACATTGTAACTTCGTCAAGAAAAGTTCCCAGCAGCGCCTCGCTAGCCCATCCCACGCCTTCCATTCATAATTATATGTGTTACATACGAGATATGCTGCGTCAAATTAAGTACAAATAATTTCCAATTTTCTGTATTATAATAATTGTAATATGAATGATCCAGATCAAGTATATCTAGCGCGGCAACATCAGGAGAAACGAGCATAAAGAGCTAGACCAAGGATTGTATCTGGGAGGCAATTTAGCGGCTCTGCAATTTCAGTGCTCAAGACGTACCCCAGGAACAAAATGTTGGCGGGCAGCTCTATTATTGATTAGATAATACTCAGGAGGATGCTATGTTTAGTCGAATTCGCGATAGCCATCCCACCCCCTTCCCTGCCGGTTGACATCTGCAGGGTCATTCATAGATAGAACGAACGCGAATATGAAAGCATAGAAGAGACAATCTGACCACAAGCTTTACAAATTTTGGTGAATTATTGAACTCCCGCAACATAGTCGTATACCGACTTCTCAGTAGCTCAGCCAACAAACTCCAGCCCCTTTCCCAAAACAGGTTTAACATACCAACCTCGTTACGTCATCAACGCGTCCAAGGAATGTAATTGAATAATAGTTGGCCGTTTCGAAAGGATGCGACAAGCAATCGCAGCCAGAAAAAGAAAATCATATTGTGAAATACAGCAGTAGCGTCAATATTTGCTTGGACACGTTCAACACGTCTGTTTCAGTTCACAAGCCGTGTCTATGACGTACATACCCTAGCCCTGCTCGTGCATTGCGGCGATGAATCTTCCCACCAAATGAATGTATGTGTCTCCTAGCCTCCTCCGTAATCATAAGGCTACCCTCTTCTTTCTTTTACACGTAGGCTTCAAGCAGCCGAGTCGTTCCTTTCTACCCCAGTCCTTCTTTTACCTGGCGTGTCCGTATACCGCCTACCCCAAAAGATTCTTATTTCACTAAGAACTTCGCGCTTTGACATGATTCTTTCGCTTTTACTTGCTGCCTACGCGGCAGCAGATACGTGCTCGCTGGAGTCCGGCAACTATTACTGCAGTCAGGTGGAACTCGTAGAGTATGAAAATGTTGGCTTCTCAGGTACTTACAACCGCGTCACGTCCTTTAACAGTGACGGATCCTGTTCGTCGACGCAACAGTCGTTCAGTGGCTCTCTATCGCCATTTGATGAGGAGCTTAGCGTTCACTTCCGTGGCCCAATTCAGCTGGAGAACTTCGCAGTGTACACCAAGAGCAGTTCGTCACAACGCAAACGCGCTTTGCATCACCGCCACGCCGAGCCAGAGCCGGTCTACGTAACAGCCACAACAGCAGTTACGGAATTCGTAACTGTCGACCAGTTTGGCAACCTTGTAACTGCCACAGAAGCAGAAACCAGTCCCGCCACTACTTCTGTTGAAGACTCTTCAGTAGTGACCGGGTCGGCGATTGCAGCAGTAGCAGTTGCTGCGACAGTATCGTCTGCGGAGGCCGTCGCTTCTGCCGCAGGGTCCACTGTTGGCTCTGCTTCTGGGGCGCAATCTACTGCCGAAACTTCGTCTGCTTCTTCCACGTCAGCTCCGATTAACAATTACAACTATAATCACCTTGCCCAGTCGTCGGCAACAGGCCCTTCTGTTGTCACTTACAGCTCATCTTCAACGTCCGCTGCGGCGGCCAGCTCTTCCACCAGTGCTGTGGCTGATGGTAGCAGCTGGTCTCAGATCGCCAGTTATAGTGCTTCAGCTGGCTCAGCTGACGGCCTTGTGTTCCTAAACAATATGGGCGGTGCAGGCTCAGGCGTTTTCGACTACACATTTGGAAACTCGCTATCATACTGTGGTAGCGACGGTGTGTCCTGCGCATCTAGTCCTGAGACACTGTCACAGACCACTGTTCCTAGCGATAAGGAGTTCATTATCTTCACAGACAACGAGTGCTCGGGTGATAGTTGTGGCTACTCGCGGCCTGGCACAGTAGCCTATCACGGCTTTGACGGAAACTACAAGGTATTCCTGTTTGAGTTTTCGATGCCTACCGAGAGCTCTGTATCGTCTAGCACGTACAACTATGATATGCCAGCAGTTTGGCTACTTAATGCGCAGATCCCACGCACGCTCCAATACGGTGCATCTGATTGCAGTTGCTGGGAGTCTGGATGTGGAGAACTGGACTTATTTGAGGTGCTCAATGCAGGAAACGACAAACTCACTAATCATCTACATGATAAGCAGGACGGTTCTGGAGGTGGTACCGGCGATTATTTCGCACGGCCAACTGAGGGCACTCTTACAGCCGCGGCTATATTTAATGGCGATAAACTGTCAATCGTTCAACTCGATGAATTCCCTAGTTCGGTTTCCGATAGTGATATCGCTCAGTGGATTGATAACGCCAGTGGCTCTACCGTTGTTAGCCTTTGAGTTGACCTGTCACTGAATACACGCGCATCCACCCTTAAATAACCCTTGTTGTGTTTTGCCCTGTTAGAGCACACTTAAATGTATTTTTAGTTTTCTCGTTTTATGCCAAAAGACTGTAAAGTGGAGATGTGCTTACTGTGATCTGCATCCAAACCACTGAGACACCCTTCTGATTACTATTGCGGCGCTAGCGAGAGCAGATCGGCTGACGGAGTGAACCGGCGGGAATTCCGAGGGATTTGCCATTCGGTATGTTCCAAAGAAAGGGGTCATGCACACCTCGGGAAATAACCAAGAGAGCTAAAAACACATAAATTAAAATTCATTATTACGTCGAACGAGGATTATGTGCCAATAAGTTATCCTAATTAGCTATGCTATGCTTACATTAGGAGCAATAACAGCACCGCCGGGACTCGCGCGGTAGCCCCTGCCTCATAAGTAAGGAACCGTTCCGTTCCGATTTTATCCGTAAGAAAGAGTTGAGTGGAACCTTACTAGGCATACGATCCCGAAACTGCTCCAAATATGTCGACTCATATATAAGGAATACCAAAGACCTTAAATTTGGACTTCTGGGAAGTTTCGTACCTGTACTTGTACATTCGTACTGTCCCGTAATTACCCGATGACAGCCTCGCGCCAATACGTTTCACGTTGTAGAACGTATTGCTCGCATGAGAAAAATATGTGGTTGACGCCCTCTACGGAGTAGCATTAGCATTCCATAATATAATTGATATTGCTGTATACATGTCTTCCACTTTTAGCTAGGGCTACTATGACCATTCTTGCAGTTGATGTCCATGCCTGCCCGCAACTTTGCGGGGCAGACGCCCTAACCCAAGTACCTAATATTCGGCCGAGGAAATATATAAGAGGGCATACTTGCAACTTTGATAAGAATATTCAAAAGCATATTTCAGATGTCAACAAAGGTCAACGTAACACGCCGGAATCCACAGGGCATTGAACCACAGCGCGAGGACGATGATATCAGCCAGCAGATGTGGGAAGCTGCACGTATTGATCGCGAAAAGGTTATCATCGAGCACAATCCAAGTCCCGCCACTCTCTATGAGGATGCTGTTGTCTACGAACATGGCTCTGCCATTTCCAGTACCGGTGCGTTGATGGCGTACTCTGGTCACAAGACTGGCCGCTCGCCGAAGGACAAGCGAATCGTCGACGAAGAGACTAGCCGCGACAATATTTGGTGGGGTCCTGTTAACAAGAAGTTGTCTGAAAAATCATGGCACATCAATCGCGAACGTGCAATCGACTACTTGAATACACGCGACCGCATTTATGTTATCGACGCTTTTGCTGGCTGGGACCCGAAGTACCGTATCAAGATCAGAATTGTCGCTTCTCGAGCGTACCACGCATTGTTCATGCAAAATATGCTTATTCGCCCAACCCAAGAGGAGCTCAAGAACTTCGAGCCCGATTTTACTGTTTATAACGCCGGTGCGTTCCCAGCTAATCGCTATACCGAAGGAATGACGTCAGATGCATCTGTTGACATTAATTTCAAGGACATGGAGATGATCATCTTGGGTACAGAATATGCTGGTGAAATGAAGAAAGGCATTTTCACAGTAATGTTCTATCTCATGCCTGTGCGCCACCAGGTTCTGACCCTACACTCTTCAGCCAATATTGGAAAGAAAGGCGACGTCACAGTGTTCTTTGGCCTCAGTGGCACTGGTAAAACAACGCTTAGTGCTGATGTGCACCGCAGCCTGATTGGTGACGATGAGCACTGCTGGTCAGAGGACGGTGTTTTCAACATTGAAGGCGGCTGTTACGCTAAGTGCATTGGATTAAAACGAGAGTCAGAGCCCGAAATTTATGATGCCATCCGCTTTGGCTCCGTCTTAGAAAATGTTGTCTTTGATCCGCAGACTCGCACAGTTGATTACTTTGACACACGTATCACCGAGAACACTCGTTGCAGCTATCCTCTGGAATACATCCCCAATGCAGTAATCCCGGCTTATACCGACAAACACCCGTCGAATATTGTTCTATTGACATGCGATGCCCGCGGCGTCATTCCGCCCATCTCCAAGCTGACGATGGACCAGGTTATGTACCACTTCATCTCTGGCTATACCTCAAAGGTAGCCGGCACCGAGGAAGGTATCACTGAGCCTCAGGCTACTTTCTCCGCTTGCTTTGGTCAACCGTTCTTGGCGCTTCATCCCATGAAGTATGCTCGCCAGCTAGCTGAAAAGATCCATCGCCACAAAGCAACCGCCTGGTTGCTGAACACAGGTTGGGTTGGTGCTGGTGAAAATCAGGGTGGCAAGCGCTGCCCGCTTAAGTACACTCGCGCAATTCTCGATTCCATTCACTCGGGTGAACTTGCAAAGACGGAGACGAAGACCACTGCTGTCTTCAATCTCCATATTCCTACACACGTAGCCGGGGTGCCAGACGATCTGCTGGATCCTGAGCGGTCATGGGTGAATGGCCCCGAAGATCTGAAGAAGGAGCTCGTCAAGCTCGGTGAGCTGTTCGTGGATAACTTTAAGCGCTTTGAGTCTGAAGCAACACCTGACGTTCTATCCGCTGCTCCTAAGGTCTAAATTAAATTTGAATTTAAGCATATATATGTTCAGTGAGTTGACTGCAATAAAATTCTGCCGAGAACTCGAGACTTCGTGAGGTTGGGATTACCGAACTTACACACATCTCAGAGGAAGAAGAGCGTGGGGAGGGGAGCCTAATATTATGCTAAGTGTTGGGAGTTCGAGGTGTCATAAGCTGAACTATGCGAATCACTTTGGAGCCTAAGAATCGACCTTGGGGCTCTGAGAATGAGCAGCCGCTCAGCCAGAAGATTAGCCGGATCACTTCAGAGCGTGGGGGAAAGTTTGCCACCTTGAACGAAGCCGAGCTAGAGGCAGAAATTGCCAACAATGAGATTACATCGTTTCAGGAGAACCAGGATAGGGAATCATTGCAGGAGTCTCAAGAGCAAGACGAAAAGACTTTCGAGAATAGCAGAGCTCAGCTCACGCAACTTGTGGGCTCTGCACTGAACGAATCAGCTCTATCATTGGACTTCATCTCCCTGCTCGTTTCTTCTCAGCGCCCTCAAGTTGGAGCGTCATCCATGTCACCCATGCTTAAATCCTCAGTGCCGGTTGGCAGCCTAGGAGCAGATACAATAAGCGAATCCAGCGTACCGGCTCCTAAGCTAGAGTCTGCTATTGCAGCCTCGGGGTGGAAATTGTTGGCGTTAGAGAAGGCATCCTCCATCCTGGAAGACGCTTGCTCGCGCCTCAGCTCCGAAACAGAGCGAGAAGATCGATATTGGCAGGGAGTAACTAAATTGGTATGTGCAGGCGAGATTGTTACCCGGGCTAAAAGAGGAGGGCCACTAGTCGTTAAATATGGATATGGCGACAGCGGGTCGAGATATTTTGACCCAGGTAATGGCGTTCTAGCTCGGAAAAGTGATGGAGAGCCACTTTTTCAGCCTCAATATGCTAACGGTGTGAGTGGAGTCGCAGTCCGCGTGTACCGTGATCGCGGTGATCTGAATGAGAGAGAGCTAATAAGTTCCGACTTTATGGGAACTGCACCGAAAGCAGAATCAGGAGAGGAACACGATAAAATAATAGCAGCTCGTAATGTTCTCTTCGAGCGCGAACTGATGTTCCACTTGGTTAAAGAAGCCCGTCTGCTGGGCGCATATGGTGTTCACATAGAGAATCAATGTGTCGTTTGTAACGCATATGGGGTGACAATTGAAATCGAGAGTTTTGAGGAGAACTCTGAGCACGACGAGCCCTTTAACAATGATCTAGCTCACTCGATCAACTTGGCATTACATTTGGAACTCTGTGAATTCTTCCGCAAAAATCAGAGTGCCGCTCAAAATAAATCGCCACCAATATCCTCTCAAGATCCTCCTACAGCACCACAGGCCAGCCTACTACGCCCTGTACTTGCCCAAGTTCAACATAGCATCGCCGCCCACCGTGCTGTGCGGCTTCTTGAACTCATGATACCAAATACACAGGCCATCATAGAGCCACTCACCAAATTCCTACATGAATCACCTAGATGCATTGTACGTATAGGTGAAATATCTTTAGAGGTGCGATCTCCCCTCGATGACGATAGCGCGACATTCGTCGCTCATTGCTCGACTTCAGGCACAGCCCAATTTTCGTCCTTGAATGAGCTCGAGCTGTGGCTGCGGTGGTTTCGGGAGTCAGCATCTATTTAACAAATGTACATTGTATTATAGACATGAGGTAGCATCGACAGCTATTAATACCGAAGTAAATTAATTGCCGGGATCTATGAGTAAGCCCGGGCTAGCTCGGATGACCTGCCTGAATTAAATAGCGTGTGGGGAAACTGGGTGAGTAATACCGATAAGGTCCTGCGTCGGGTTTCCATCTAGTGGCGCTATGTCGTTCATGAGCGGGCCATCTTGCTCCGCGGGAGCCAACCCGCTAGCGCAAATGGCAAAGCAGCAGAGTGTAGATAGGTCCCTGCAGCACGAACAGGTACGACAGGGTCCTCCGGGACCCCACTCCATGCGTCAAGTGGATCGATCCATGAGCCAACAGGACCAGCAACAATTTCACGATATGGAATCGAGACCGAATGCATTCCAATTCGGTGGTATGCAACGAGAGCTGCCTCAATTTGGCATGACATCAACTACTTCCGGCCAAGTGTCTGGTGCGCCATGGGCAGCCGAATTCCAAGGGTCTCGTAGAAACAACATGCAGGGACGTGCCGGCTCACCTGCTATCTCTGCCTCAATAAGACCGCAAAATCAAGAAGACTGGACCTCTCAATTTTCCAGTGAACACCCTGAAGGAAATCAAAACTGGATGCCTAACGCCAACATGGGAAGCCTCAGAGCTCTAGGGAACAACAACATGGTGGGCGGTTATCGGATGTCACCTATGTACACAAATGGAATGCTTAACGGTACTCAGATGGATCATTCTCAAAATCAGGCAGTGCCTCAGCAGCAGGAAAAATGGGAAGAACTTTTCAAGCAAGTTGAGGCATCACAGGAACAATCTCAAACTGATGGCGTGCCCGTTAAGGCAGAGGAAGAGTCACAGGCATCAAAAACCGATGAAAACGCTAAGGATGCGTTCGATGAGCGCGAATTCAGTGTCGAGGACCTTGACGACCCTGCAGTCCAGCAGTTTATGAATTCTGACCTATACCCTCCCGGTTGGGATGACGTGTGGGATCGTATTAAAGGTGAGGCGAAAGATGATGGCGGTATTCGTACGCGTAGTGGGCCTGAGTTGACCGGAGGAAACGTAACAAACTTGTGGGATCGAGATTTCAATAACTTCGCTTCCTCACGTCCTGGCTACGCGGATTATGAATTTGTAACTGATAACCCATATATCCATGAGGACGATCCATTTGCCATGGGAGTGGCCCTCATGGACCAAGGTGCAAAACTCAGCATCGCTGCGTTATGCTTCGAAGCTGCCCTTCAGCGCGATCCCAACCACGTTGAGGCGTGGCGGAGACTTGGTGACTGCCAGGCGCAAAATGAGGTGGAACAAATAGCTTTCCATGCATTGGAGAGAGCAGTCAAGCTTGATCCATACAATGAGGCGGCGTTAATGTCGTTAGCAATTTCTTACACCAATGAAGGGTACGAAAATGCTGCAAGTGCAACTTTGGAACGGTGGCTCGCCACCAAATACCCAGATCTAGTGGCTCAAGCACAGCGTGAACAGCCTCAACAGCTCGGCGAAGAATCGCGCTCGCAACTCCACGATCGCGTGGCTGGCATGTTCCTCAAGGCTGCTCAACTTAGCCCTGATGGTGCTAGTATGGACGCAGACGTTCAGGTTGGTCTTGGAGTCCTCTTCTATCGTAACGAAGACTACACTAAGGCTGTGGACTGCTTCCGCACTGCCCTTTCTGTGAGACCTGACGACGCACTGCTTTGGAATCGACTTGGAGCGACGTTAGCCAATGCTATGCGAGCAGAGGAGGCTATCGACGCTTATTATCAGGCTCTTAAATTGCGTCCGTCCTTTGTACGTGCGCGATGCAACTTGGGAGTGTCATGCATTAACATTGGCTGTTATAAGGAGGCAGCCGAGCACTTGCTCAGTGCACTTTCGCTTCATGAGACATCAGAAGATGGATCTCTCGAGCGCTCGACCAGTGTTGTAGAGACGCTTCGCCGCGTGTTTCTTGCTATGGACCGGCGGGACCTTCTTGCGAAGTTAAGACCGGGTATGAAGCTCGACGATTTCCGTTCTGAGTTTAACTTTTAGATATTCATAGGGAGACATCTCCAATACCAGTGGTTACTGAATACTTCAATTTGAGTTAGCTAACGAGTATTTTGGATTGTAAACTAAGTGACTCGTTGCAGAATTTGGTAGGGGTCCTCTTTGCGTGACTTTCTAAAGAACAAAACAAAGACTCAGCGAGACCGTATTCAAATCCGATCTAGTGGAAAGCAGAGACGCTATGAAGAGTCTGCAGGAAATAGTTCCCCTACCAATACATATATTTCCTGTATGAGGGAGAATTATTATGCAGATAAACAAATCATATCGACCAGTAAGTACGTAATTAGCTACGTGGCGTGGAAACTCAGATAAGAAATATGGCAGTTGTACTGCAAAACTTATCCATCTTAGGAGACTTACATAACTGTGAACATGGTAGCTAGTTCAGGTTGTCTCGCTCCACAAGGTGGCAGAAATGTTCCTTTATGAAAAGAAGACAAAACAATTCAAGACAAAGCAAATAAAAGCCGGCGTTGAGAATTGCAGTTGACTTTTCGCAGCCAGTATTTATAGAGCTACTGTTTGGAACTGCACAGGCGGTTCTAGCAGGCTCTACGAATAATGGGCATCTAGCCTGAACGGTCCTCTCAAGCATTGAGCTATGAAAGGCACTGTTG